>OZJO01012105.1:0-34058 GCA_900406225.1 Acrobeloides nanus | reverse complement strand
ATATAGAGTTCTGAATTTTTACTGTTTCTTTTGTCAGCACATCATCTTTTCCGCTAATTACCATAAATCCTAAAATCATAGCAAAGCTCTCTTGGATGGTTCGAACTAGGACATGTGTTGTTAGAGCCTTGGAACATTACTCCATTATTACAAATTACTCCATTATGTCTTTATTCAAGGATGAATAGGCCGTTGAAGGATGAGTAGGTGTTATCAAAACGGCCTTGAAACGATGCATAAATTTCAACTTTTTGTAAACATTCATTTCTAGCTTGTTAATTACCGTGATCTATGAAACTTGTTAGTGAGAAAAAAAGGCACTCATTTCTGAAATTGAACTGAAACACCTATAATTTTGTAATATATGAATGTATGTGCAAGTAATAAATTTTCATGAAGCACTATATTGCATTTTATTTTCGATTTTTTCGTCCAAGACTTCTTCTACTTGTTCTTAGAATTGTTACGCCACGAACCAAAAAATTAATTAGATTTCATAGATAATTTTTTACAATTAAGATCACTTTGTTAAAACAAAAAATCGTCCATTGTTGTGTTAAAGGGGGGTAACAATCGGAGCCGGTTCTCCGAAAAAATTTTTTTGAAAATTTTTGTAAAAAATATATTCCTAGGGGTAATTTTATGCGAGAAATCGATTCCGCGCATTCCCGAAGCATGGAAACGCTTCCTTGACCATGATTCAGGAAAGGGATACGTATTTACGTAAGTAAATTGATTTTCGCTTCAATTCACCAATTTCTTCCCTGAATCAGGGTCAAGTAGCGTTTCCATGATTCGGGAATGTGCGGAATCGATTTCTCGCATAAAATTACCCCTGGGAATGTATTTTTTACAAAAATTGTCAAAAAAATTTTTTTCGGAGAACCGGCTCCGATTGTTATCCCCTTTAAAGCATATTGTTTAGATGAGTGAATTCTCGACCTTTGAGCCTACGAATTATTCTTATTTTAATGATGAAAGTTATACGAACATGTTTTATTCACATCCAGTACAAATTTATCTGATTGCTAGTGGAGTCATCGCAGCTCTCGGAAACTTGTATCTTGTAATATTGTTTGTGATATTTCCGAAATTACGAGCTGTGCAATGTAATTGGTGGATTATTTTTCTATGTATAGCTGATATTTTTATAGGTAATGCCGAGAGTGAGGCTATATCTTAAAACAAGATCAGTAATAATTATAAAAACAACTTGATAGAGTTTAGAAAACACTATCTTTGTACTTGAGACTCTAAATGTCTCGAACAGGTTTGAACTGGTCTGCGCATTGACACGAAAACTTGAATTTGAAAATTTTATTACAAGATAAGTCGAGCGATAACTCATTGGATTCCTTAGATTATTCTGAACAACTTTAATTCGCACTATTTTTTATGAAAATCATTGTGTAATGACGAAAATCCTTATTAAAATTTCTGTGTCTCGACTTTGTTTAAATTTCAAGTTTTCGTGTCAATGCGCAGACCAGTTCAAAACTGTTCGAGACACAGAGTCTCAAACTCGAGACCTAATGCTACGAATTTTTTAATTTTAGGCTTTGGTACTGCCATAAAAGGAACCACAACAATGGTTATAATGGACAATGGAATAATTGTATTAAATTTTTATTTTTGCACATTTGTGACAATTCCATTTGCATGTGGGTATCGAGTTGGACAATCTATTGCACTAATAATGGCATTAGACCGGTTGTTTGCTATATGGAGACCAATTGAATATGCCATTCAACAAAAGAAAGCAAGTTTTTCTATGCATATTTTAGTTTTTATGTTTTTAGAAAAATATTATAATCGTTAGTGCCGTTTTTATTACAGTGATACTCATTTTTATCTTGTTTATGCTAATCAATGGAGCCGATTCTTCACAATCGATTCCTTTGAACAAATGCACCAATCCCATTGGTATCTATTGGAGTAAAATTATGCCAAGTTATTCTGGGATTATTAGCATCATTTTCTTTAGTAAGTATCCTATATCTTTTCAACGTAAAGCATACTTTTAGTAACGTATGTCGCTTCCTTGATTTTATTTTCACGACAAATGGTCAACACTATGAAACATCAATCCCACGCTCAAAAACACATGTCAAAGATCCAGGCAAAAATTTTTATTTCGATATCCATGGTTCTAATGTGTTATAGCCTATTCTATGCGATTCCCACAACTTTACAGATGTTTAATCGGGTAAACTTCTTCGGATAAAAACGCGATGATATCAGAGGAGGGACAAAAGTTCAGGAACAAAATTTGTTAAAATTCATTTAAAAATCCAGGCAAATGATTTTAGCTATAAATTTTCTTTAAATTACCTTGAGACGAGTGTATCGCATACCATGAAACTATCGGAGTATGCGGTAGTTAGATCGTCACACGGCTATAATACTATCGCTTGACAAGCGATAGTCATACCGACCAAAAGCGATAATCGTACCGATAGAAAGCAATAGTTGTACCGACAGAATGCCATAACAAGATCAATTTAGAATAATCTCTTTATGTTTTGAATTGTTTTATATATTAGCGCGAAAACTCTGTTTCCTTATTTCATTCTGTCATCTCTTTTCTCAGTTTATTTGTATCTATCGCGTTTTTTTACGTCGCATCGTTAGGGTGCTCATTAGTCATTGTCGCGCACAAAAAACACTGTTAAATGAGCTGTGAAACGTTGTCGAGCTCAATAAAAAACGCTGTTAAACGTTGTCGAACATTGTCGCGCGACAACGATTTTTCGACAACATTGTCATCGAGAAATCGTAAAGTATTTGCAATTTTCAATGCAAATTATAAAAAATGATGACAACGTTGTCGAAAAATCGTTGTCGTGCGACAATGTTCGACAACGTTTCACAGCTCATTTAACAGTGTTTTTTGGGCGCGACAACGTCTAACGAGCACCCTTATCGTTTTGTTTTTTATTCGCATCGCATTCTTATCGTGCATTGCGTTGTTATCGTATCGTGTTTGATGAAAGGGCTTTTGGTGCAACGGTTGCGAGCTCTGTGTTGGCTGTTGTTCCCTTAGTTTCTTGCGTTCGGTTTTTCATATTGTGCCGCGTTAATTTACTTCTTTCCAGTCTTGCTGCAGGCGTTTTTCAAAGTAAAAGTTGGGAAGCTTCTTTCTCTTCCTTCTTTTCCTGCGCCGTTTCTTTAAATGTTTATTATTTCTGAAATGTGTTGCTAAATTTTACTATGGTTTTGTATTGTTTTTATGGTTGTGAAATTCAGACAAATAAAGTTAAAGAAAGTTTCGGTTTTGGTACTTTTATCGGGTTTACACCCGCGTTTATTTTCCTATTTTAGGCCGTTTAGTTCAGCGTCACGAGAATTCAGAGACGTAGAAACGTTTACTCCACGAGATCGATTGCGAAGGCCTGGCAGAAATGCGCTTTTGGGTGAAATAAAAGGTTAGTGCCTTGCAGTTAGAACCCCAGGTCAGGAAATTTCAGAATTTTACACTTGAAAAGTGAATATCAAGAATTGTGGCTTTATTTGAAAAAATGTTGGGCTGTTGATCAACAAATTTAGATTTATGTAAAAAATTTTATACCCTCGTTTTACTGTTCCATATATGACCCAGTGGGCAAAAACATGTTAAAAAATTATTTTGTTTACATTTAACCTTTAAAAAATTTTAGAAGTTGGGAACCATACCCTAGGGAATCTCCATATCAGTTTTTTTCGTAGAAATTCGATATAAATTCGAGATTAAGTGCTAACCAAATGATTTTATTTTAAAAAATTCTATAGCTGTTGCTATATAATTTTAAAAGAATTTAGTGTAAAATCATTTTTCTGTTCTACATAAAAATCCGACAAATGGTCCTGAGCTTTTGCCTCCTTATAGTTCTTACACTTAAACAAAAATCTACTATAATTGCAAGTTAAAACTCGTGCTTACCTTTTTTGATGAATTTTAGAAATTATAGATTAACAAGGGCAAACTAAACCCGATTTTTTAAATAACTCTTTTTTTAGTATTTCGGTTTAACTGGATCGATTTTCGATATTTCTGGATATGTTGTAAATTATGGTCCTGAGATTAATGGATGTATTAATGCGCTTATTTACTTGACAAGACATCAAGAATTTCGAGAATGTTCAATGCAATTTATAAATCGTCTAAAAAGAATAAATTGTGATCAGACAAATTCTACTAAACTGTTTGTTGTAAGAACATTAGCTACTTTAAAAAGATAAAAATTAAATAATTCGAATTTTTTGCATAAGCTTAGAATGAGTTTTATGATTAAATACAAACCACATCTTTTTAAACCCATGTTTAGTGAAATTGCAGTCTCCAGTATATCTACTCTAGATATGTACCGACTTTATTTTCATTTTAACATGTGTGATAAATGTCAAAATTATAGACCTGCATTTGAACATGTTTACTGCACTGAGATAAGCTATAAATCAGTTACATTGTAGCTGTCGAAGTTTTTTATATGAACACGAATCTGCAAAAAAATTTTCTCTCAGTATCCAATATACTAGCCTCAAAAAGTGATATTTCTTAGATTGATAATGATTTTTCCTAAAGCTATAACTCGGTGTAGATAATGATTTGAGACATTATCGACCATTCATTTGAAAGCTCAAAATCTGGACTACAGGTTTTATATAGACATGTATAGGTCGATATTGCTCTATAAACTGTTATAGGCCAATCTTTCAAAAAACCCCAGATTTTTTATCCGATTTGACGATAGAGATCGCGGTATATCTTCATTAGATCAATAGTTTGAACCAAATGATTTTTGTAAAACTTTAGTTCTAATGTCTAGCTTTCATTATTGGAGTTGATTATGATATCCTGACCTTTCTACTGCACTCTAAGTGCAATATAAACAACACAAATTTTAGCTAGATTTAAACAAAAAAAAACAAATTATTTTGAGTCAGAAATGATTAAAATTATCAGTTTTGATCATAAAAAACGATTTTTAATCATTTTTGATAAAATTTGACCTTTTTTGAAAAGATCGAGTTTTCAGCCCGGTTCGTGGCCTAGGTCCAAAGTGATATAGCTTTAGAAAAAATCATTACCAATCTAAGAAATATCACTTTTTGAGGCTGGTATATTGGATACTGGGAGAAAATTTTTTTCAGATTCGTGTTCCCCTGTGACCGGTGTTATTGTGGGCTTTGAGAAATATTTATTCCCTATCTATATCCCGTGTGCCGTCACTTGACCGAAAATGTCACTTGATAGAACGCGTCATTTTACCGAAACGTCAGTTGAAAAACCTAAAAATCAAAATCATGAATATTTTGAAACAATTTCTGTTGTCTAAAATCTTTATTTATTAACATTTAGAACAGCTTGACCAGGTAAAATTTTTGCGGAAGAAAAAAGTTGTATGCTTGACTTGGTTCGGAAATAAGTCTGAATAAATGCTATTCGTAATTGTTTTGAAAAGATCATTAGTAGAATAGGGGAGCTGACACGGTTGATATCTTCTAAGAGGTCACTAAAATATCACTTGAATATCAACAAAAAAAATAACTTACAAATAAATGACAATGTCGTTTCTTTTCGATGGCCAAATGTAAAGTATCCCGCAGAGCAAAAAGCTTGATGTCGCAGCGATGAGACAATGGATAAATATAGCGATGGAAATTTTGAATTCATGCATGCGCTTAGTTGGGTGTTCTAGGAACTTTGTCTAGTATTAACAAATCCAAATACATACGTTCATTTTGAATTGTCGACTTATTTTTGGGTTTCAGAAAGAAAAGACTGAATATAACTATGTATAAGAGCAGAGAAAGAATAACATTTGACACTCGAGACATTAGAAGGAATGAGTTTGCAAAATTGGTTATGTCTTTGTTTAAAATTAAGCATCGACAAATCGCCGTTAAATTTTGTATATCTGTCACGTTTATACGATAATCTACAAATCTAAAATGGGCATTTTTTAGCAAAATTCAACGAAAAAGGAGAGGAGAGAAGGTTTAAAGGACTAGTGCCAAAGCACTAAAAAAGTTGACGATTTTTTATAATTTGGTAGCGTGAAATACGAGCTTTCAAATAAAACCGAAATCTTAGCTGTCAGATTTATACTCGTAGAGATATGAGTTTATTATTACTTTTTGACAACATAAAACTTCATAAGGCCATATCTCGGAATCTACAGAGAATGTTTCAAAACGGTTTTTTGCAGGAGTTAGGGGGAAGTCTCAGCTGCATTTTGCAAAAGACCGCGTGTTGCGACTCGTCAACTGTAAAAAGTTAAAGTGAAAAAACCCGTGTCTCCCAAATGTGCATGTTCTAGAAAAAATACAAGCCGGGTGAGCTTCGAGTTGAAAACTAGCGCGAAACGTGCGCCATTGCATGGGAACAACTTAAAAAAAACCGCATCGAAAAATCTTTTATCCTTACAGAGATATGGCACTTTGACTGCCGATCAGGAGGTCAGCCGGCATCTACGGATTAAACATAAAAATATACTTACGCAACAGTTGTAAAAAAAACTGGGGTGTAAGCTAAAATTGGAACAACCGTGAGGAAAACTGATAATATTAAAGTGATTTTATCGAAAAAATCCTAAAATTTACATATCATCTAATGAAAAAATCACCTACTTTTCGTGAATATGATCCAACTATCACAACAAATCGATTAAAAGAGCATACGCTGATCACCATATATTGGATTGTATTCACCGAAAAAGTACTATAACTGCATAAATAAGGGAAAAGTCCACCAATTCTTGTGTATATCTCGTCCACTAAGATCCCGTTGTTTGGCATTAACAAGAAAAAATGATTTATCGGGAACTAAATGAAAAAATATTGGAGCTACTGAACTGGGGGGCATTTAACGTGACCCCCAAGACCGAAGTAAAAAGCGCTGAAATTTTTACTGAAACACACCCCCTAGGGGTAAAAATTGACGCAGAACACGCTGGTGCCATTATTTTCAAACCAAAATCATCGAAAACCTATGAATTAGACGCTATATTAGGCCCGATCGACTATTGTTTCTGATGAGTGGCGGGCTTATCGTCAAATACAAATTCTGCAACATCGTAGCCTGATGTACAGGCATCTAACGGTGAACCACCGCCGCTACTTTATCGATCCTGCAACCCACGTGCATACACAGCTTATAGAAAATAAGTGGGGGCAGTGGAAGTCCGAAATCCGTCGAATTAAAGGTGTTCGTGACTGCCAATTCGCAGTCGCATTTCGGAATTCCTTTGGTGCGAACGTTTTGACGATGCTCCATTTTTGGAGCCCATATCAGCGCGCAATATCCGGGTGATCGCTAAGTTAACAACTTTATTTTTGCCATCGTGAAGTTGAACAGTTGAATTAGGTTGTATAAAATAATTGAGTTAATTATTGAAAAAAGTGCAAAAATTCATATGTTTTCGAAGATTTTGGTTCGAAAATAATAGCACCAGCGTGTTCCATGTCAATTTTTACCCCTATGGGGCGTGTTTCTGTAAAACTTTCGGCGCTTTTTACTTCGGCCTTGGGAGTCACGTTAAGTGGGTCCCTCTCCAAGTTCAGTCTCCTCCAAAATGTTTTTTATTTTTCTTCAAAAATTTACCGTCGCAATCTCAATAACACCCAAATAAAAGCTGATCGCAAAAAATGTCGATCCTAATATGCGGTCTTTTCTTTTTCGGAAAATCACGATTAAAACCATGATGTAAAATATGAGAAAAATAGAGAAAACTGGTAAATAAACGAATAGGTACAACGTGTTATCCATACCAAATACAGTTTAAAACTAGAATATGGCAAATTTATAACCAAACTAATCCCATGAAAACAGAAGAGGTTTATGCTGGTTACTGAATTGAATTTTTATAAATCAATTAATTTTTCAACTAATAGTTTCTCATGCACAGAACTTTTCAGAGTTTTTGAATAGCCGTTAAAGAGGTGGAGCCAGACGTGTCAAAATGTCGACCGTCAAAATGTCGACTGTTACTATGTCGACTTTTTTACTGATCAACAATTTAGGCCAAAGTTAATATATCCAAATTTGGGCACTATAACTTCGCCACATTTCATGTTCGCTACAACAACTTTCGCCACGTAACTTTCGCCACATTGCCACAAAACTACAAATTTCTCAATTAGTCTAAATTAATATGTTTATTGACACGAAAGTGGCGAAAGTTAGTGTGGCGAAAGTTACGTGGCGAAAGTTAGTGTGGCGAAAGTTACGTGGCGAAAGTTAGTGTGGCGAAAGTTACGTGGCGAAAGTTAGTGTGGCGAAAGTTACGTGGCGAAAGTTAGTGTGGCGAAAGTTATAGTGCCCAAATTTGCGTCTTTTCATTCCCTATCAAATGCAAAAAGAGTTATCGAAAAAGCTTTTAACCGTAAAAAGTTATGACCATTTCTTTGAACTTTAATTTTGACCCCAAAAATCACATTTGGGGCCCTATCTCATCATAGGGGTGTCATCAGGACAAAATTTTCGCGACTTTTTACTACCCCTACCATGAGTAAAAAAATTGGGCGCATGTTTGAGCGAAATCGGAGAAACCAAGTTGGGACAGTTTCCTTGTTAGATTTAGATTTCTTAGAGTCTATAGGTTTATGAGCCGAACAAAGCCAAATTTACCGCTGAAACTTCAACAACACCCAAATAAAAGCTGATTTTGAAGAATGTCGAGCCTAAAATACGGTCTTTTCTTGTTGAATAAATCACTACTAAAACCAAGACATAGAAGAGTGTAAATACTAGAGTAAGAGGTAAATAAATCTATAGATATGAAGTTATATCCATGATACTTTGTCAATAATCTTTTCTTCGTGTTATAAGAGATCTTTCAATTATCAAAAATTGAGATATGGCACGTAACTTGCAGTGTTGAAGTTCATTTGATCATGTGAAAAAGCCGCGCAAGTTAACAAATAAAAAGGTGTCTATGGGAAAATTCTTTTCCAAAATGTAGCTATATTGTTTCTGAGCAATAAAAGTATGTAGTGATCATCATTCCTAATAAAAGGATATACTAGAACATATTAGAAAATTTAAACTTGTGAACTTAGATTTGTTGCTTGAACTATTAGGCACAAGATTTCGAATAGCATTCAAAAATCTTATCTTAAAGTTCTCATGCACTATGATGATTTTAACTAATCGAAATTTATTCGGCTACTCCCCCGAATGGTCACAAAGCCTAAGACCGCAGGGCTTAGAACTTAATATCTGAGAAACCGTTTTTCAAGAAGCACATTCTTAAAGGACCAGTCCAGTAATTTACAACCATATGAAAAATAATATATTCAAAAAGATCATGAAAATGGAGCATTTTTTGTTTTTACGGCATGTTCTGAATCGTTGTAGTTTTTGAGATAATTGCGTTTGAAATTGCTCATGCATTTCGTTGTAATACACAAACTCTTTTGAATTCTTTGACGAAAATTCGATTTTTGCATCAATTTTTTCAATTTTCATAAAATGAATATTGTAACAAATTGTATAGCTAAATGAGACAAACAAAATGACACCAAAATTACCCAATTTGAACATTGTTTTAAGTTATTGAAACGAAAACATGTATCAGAATTTTCGTTTCAATAACCCAAAACAATGTTCAAATTGGATAATTTTCGTGTCATTTTGTTCGTTTCATTTAGCTATAAAAAATTGCTAGAATGTTTTTTTATGAAAATTTAAAAAATTGATACAAAAATCGATTTTTCTGCAAAAAATTCAAAAAAGTTTGTGTATTACAACGAAATGCATGAGCAATTTCAAACGCAATTATCTCGAAAACTACAATGATTCAGAACATGCCGTAAAAACAAAAAATGCTCCATTTTTCATGATCTTTCCGAATATATCATTTTTCATATGGTTGTAAATTACTGGACTGGTCCTTTAATTATAATTGACAAAAAAAATTTGGGTATAGCGACCAAAAAAGGCCAGAAAATTTTTATGGTGGGTGTCAAATTTTTTGTAATTTAAAATCTTTTAACCGTCCCTTTCTTTTTTTAATGAAATTTTCTTAATTCGATGCCGTTTTCTATATCGGTTTTATGTCGAACTCGTGTTCAATGATTGGTCTTCTGATTCCGGACCTCTAACACTGTTATCAGTATCTCTAACACTGTTTTCTTCAAATATTCCAATCGCATATAAACATGGAATGGAATGAATAACTAGGAAAACACGTGATTCTATCATCAAAAAAATTTGTACACGTAAAAAATCAATTTTCTAAAAATTTTATGGTCGAAAAACAAAAAAGTCAACCTTCGATTATTCGATTTGCTCGGGAGAGGCCGGATAATCGAGGTTTTCCTAATCGAAAGGAGGGAGACGGATAATAGAGTGTTGAATGTGCTTTAACAATTTTCGCGAAGCGCCCCATCAAAATTTTTGTATTTTTGATGACCCGTTGATATGGTGCATAAATTCCATTTTTCATACCCAATAGTTATAGTCCGTTTCAGCCCATAAATCTAAAAAGTTGGGCGGAATTTAACTAAACTCTAAAAGGTTTGATTAAAGTACCACCGTCCTAAATATACAGATATGTTCTTATTTTGAGTTACATGAACTTTTTAGGAATCCTAGGGAAAGGATTAATGCTTCTAATAGAATCAAGTAAAAAAAAATAGCCATATTCGCTCATTTAGCCTTTTTTCTTCCAATTTATTGCTAAAGAAAAATCAGTAGGAACAACCGGCCGACCGGTCGTCGACCTGTTCCTCTATGATTTTTTTATTGACACTATAGAAAAATCGTTAGGAACAACCAGTCGCTGAGAAGAACAACCGGTCTGTCATAAGAACATACAGCCGACCTGTTGTTCCTCCTGATCTGCTGTTCCTACCCGTTTTTCCTGACCTGTTGTTCTTCATAAGATTATTTTTGCCAGAAGAACAACAGAACGGAACACCAGGTCATTTTAGGAACAACCGGTCTAAGGGAAAAGAACAACCAGCCGGGGACAAAGAACAATCGGTCAAAGAACAAGTATCATTGCACCTTCATTTTTCGATAAAATTAATCCGTGGATGCCTTTCTGGCTAAAAGAACACAGCTAAAGAACTAAAGGCCACGAGTTATGCCTTTAAGATAAAGTAATGATAAATTTTTTGCATATACATAGGCATTAAATTTAATCTTGACCTTCAAGACGCTTTTATTCTCCTCAATTTTTTCTTAAATTTTTAACACTCGTTTATGTTTTAGTTAAATCAACTCAGTTTTTCATGTTGAACAAGGACCAGAAAAAATTTGGGTTCTATTTTTTTGGCATCAATATTCTGGATTCGGATTCTGATTCCGGATTCTGAATCTCAATCCAGATCCCGAATCTGGATTCGGAATCCGAATCCAGATTCAGAATCCGGAATTCAGAATCCAGATTGAGAATCAGAATCCGGAATTCAGATTCTGAATCCGAATTCGGATTTTGGATTCTGAATTCTGATTCTGAATCCGGATTTTGGATTCTGATTCTGAATTCTGATTCTGATTCTGAATCCGGAATTCAGAATCCAGATTGATAATCAGAATCCGGAATTCTGATTCTGATTCCGAATCGGGCTTCAGAATCTGAATTCAGAGTATTGGTGCCAAAAAAATATTCGCGAAAATTTGTTTGTTTCTTTAGAGATTTACACAATTTCTATTCTAGAATTGCAATAATGCTTAAAAGTTCGACTTTTATCTTACTAGGTTTGTTCATGATTTTTGGATCGTATTGTACTTCAGCACAAGGTTGCGGTACTTGTACTTATGCCTGTCCTTGCTGTGCAATTTGTCCAGAAGGTTTGCTTCTTTTTATTTACCTTTTATATGCAGTAGCGGAAACAAAACTTGACTAAAATCTCAAAAAGTACTATATTTTGCGTGTGGCCTAATTTTTCTAAATCTTTATAGCAGGGTTCAGAATACATTTGAAAGCTGGACTTCTAAACTTTCGAATAAGCTTAAAATCATCTCATATGCAACTAGCTGTAAAAAGTTATGGCAACAACAAGATATAGTATTTTTGAGATTTGAGTCAAGTTTTGGCAAAGATTCCAAAGGTATGTGTTACGTGGATCCACAAAAACCAATACCAGATTCTGATTCGGGAACATACATGGGCGGCACTCCAGGTGGAATTTTCAAAAAAACCCATAACCCTCATTTGGTTCCCCTCCCGATGAGGTCGAAAAATTAGCGACCAAAAAAAGATGGACAAATTTAAAAAATATTCTTTTTTTTTCAAAAATAAATATGCTGCTCCAAGCAACCTACTTTTCGACTATTAATCCTCAATTTGTCGGCCTTCCGACCCACATTCTACGTTCCCCTCCCCCAAGTGAAAACCCTGGGGTCTGCCCATGTATGCTTGGGAAACAGGTTTTTTTACCGGGTTGGAGGAGGGGGGATGTAGGAGGGGTTCGAGAAACAGATTTTCTACCTGTTTCCCGAACATACATGGGCAGACCCCAGG
Organism: Acrobeloides nanus; assembly: GCA_900406225.1. Taxonomy (NCBI): domain Eukaryota; kingdom Metazoa; phylum Nematoda; class Chromadorea; order Rhabditida; family Cephalobidae; genus Acrobeloides; species Acrobeloides nanus. The sequence goes on along the minus strand of OZJO01012105.1, from coordinate 21,606 downwards.
TTTTTCACCTGAGAGAGGGTGGGTCAGAGTCAAGAGAGGGTTGTAGATCAGGGTTGGGGGGGGGGGAGGTTGTGGGAGGGGTTCGGGAAACAGCTTTTTTACCTGTTTCCCGAATCAGAGTCTGGCATTGGTTTTTGTGGATCCACATACCTTTGGATCTTTGCCATTTTGTAACGAACTCTCTCGCCTAGGTTTAGATTTAGGCCTTAAGCTTAGGCTTATGCTGCCTTAGGCTTAGAACACGAGAAGAACTCCTTATAAAACGTCAAACATGCTATATGCGTTATGACTGTTACTCATTGGTTTTCACGATTCGAGAATGCGCGCAATCGATTTTTCACATAGAAAAAAACACTAATCAGTTCCGTTATAAGAAATTTTTTTCTGACTTCAAAAAATAGCTTGCTTTGAAACATACTTGTAGATAGAAAAAATTTGGGGTGAGGTATGTCGCATTTTTGGCCCGTCCTTCTCCTTGTTCATGTTAATATTACTGTATAAGAATTCAATAAAACAACATTATTTTTAATTTTAGTGGAACAGCAATTGATTAAAGAAATGTTTGGTGGAAAACCTTCGCGTGTATCTCGCAATCAAATGCTCGAATTTCGAACAAAGTTGGATGAGGCGATCAAAAATCAACCTGATCACTAGCTTTTACTAACAATTAAAATTTGAGCATTTTTCTAATTTTTTATTGCAAAATAAAAGTCATAGTGTTGGCTTCTTATGCATGAGAAGTTGCAATAGATCGCATAGAACAGATTCAAAAACGATAATAGAAAACTTTTATAGGAGTCAAAGAACAACAAAAAAGCAACACTATGAGAAAAAGTTTCAGGCTAAAAATCGAAAAAATCAACCTGTTCATTAGCTTTGACTAACAGTTAAAATTTTTAACAAATTTCCCAGTAAGTTACAATCATATGAAAAATGATATATTAAGAAAGATCATGAAAAATGGAGCATTTTTTGTTTTTACGGCATTTTCTGAATCGTTGCAGTATTTGAAATAATTGCGTTTGAATTTGTTATAAGCTCTTCGTTGTAATACACAAACTTTTTTGAATTTTTTGCCGAAAAATTGATTTTTGCATCAATCTTTTAAATTTTCATAAAATGAACATTGTAGCAATTTGTATAGCTAAATGAGACGATTAAAATGACACCAAAATTACCCAATTTGAAAATTGTTTTGGGTTATTGAAACGAAAATATGAATCAGAATTTTCGTGTCAATAACCCAAAACAATGTTCAAATTGGATAATTTTGGTGTCATTTTGTTCGTCTCATTTAGCTATAAAAAATTGCTACAATGTTCATTTTATGAAAATTTAAAAAATTGATGCAAAAATCGATTTTTCCGCAAAAAATTCAAAAAAGTTTGTGTATTACAACGAAGAGCTTGTAACAAATTCAAACGCAATTATCTCGAAAACTACAACGATTCAGAACATGCCGTAAAAACAAAAAATGCTCCATTTTTCATGATCTTTCCGAATAATCATTTTTTCATATGGTTGTAGCTTACTGAACTGGTCCTTTAAACGTTTATTAGTAGGATTCACATATTGAATTATGTAGCATGCTCTATACAAAAAATGCCACAATTTTCATGGTTACCATATGGAACAACATTATACGCATTGGCATTTACTTTTACAGGTGATGCATCTAAATTTGTTGATATTTTATAGCAGGGTTGTAGCCAGAATTTTGGGTTAAAAATTCAAAAATATGGAAAATTAAAAAAAACCATAGAAAGGATTATGTAAAAAAATTGTTCTTTGTCCTTTGATTCAATAGGAGAGGTCTTCAGCCATCTAGCTCTTCAAGATTGCGGTATATATCCCTTCAAAGCAATTTAAAAAAATAAAACCTCCTCTAATCGGGGGGGGGGGGGGGGGGGGAGTAAAACACTGAGATGAGGGGTCTTCAGCCACCTAACCCCTTCTCTCTGAATACCCATTGTTATATACATGATAAACTTACAGTTAAATAGCTTGATTGAATTATCTGCTGCATCGCTTATGACTGGAAGTGTTGATGAAGGAAATGGAAAAATCATGAAGAGAAAGAAAATAAAATAACAATATTTTTGCATTTCAAAAAATAGAAATTACTGGATGTGCGGAAATTATCCTTAGATCGACAGGAGGGAGAGTCTCTCCCCTGACCCACTCAGTCATAGACCCAAAATTGAGGGGGCACCTCATGACCCCGCCGAACATATGATTCATAAAAAATTGAACGTCAGAAACTACCTCAAGCTAAATAAATTTTCAGATAAAAAATTTCTAAAATAGGACAGCAAAGGGGAGAGTCTCCATCTGACCCACTCACTCATAGACCCAAAATTGAGAGGGATCGACCTATGATCCGACCCCCTATTGTCGGATACTTTTCACCATAACTTTTGTTAGGAACATCTATACATCGAGATCTTGGTGCCTTTTGAAAGCTCACGTTCGTAGCTTTAAAATGAACCAAGATTTTGGCGTATGGTTGTTCCAATCAAAAGTTATGGCGAAAAAAGTATCTAGATATATCTTACTATAACGGATCGGATAATTTCCGCACACCCTGTTCAACTGAACGACCACAAAATTTCTCAAACTTAAATGATAGACAGAGGATTATCCGGGCAAGCAAAACCAGATAAATGACCGACTTTTCTTGTTATTCGCTTTAGAATAAGAGATTAAGAAATGAAAGATCGAAAATGGGTGCAAATCAAGAGCATAAAAAGAAATAATTAAGCCAAAACCGATATCGAAATTTGGAGATCGAAATGTGAAATTTCGAAATCGAAATCCGGTTTTTGAGCCAATTTTAGTTCATTTTCGCTTCGCTACACATAATTCCTTCCTTGAATCAGAGAAGCATTTTCAGGGTTTGGAAATGCGCGTAATCGATTCCCCCCCCCTCTATAGGAGTCATTTTCAGAAAAAAATTTTTGAAAAAAATTATCATGTTATTTTGGGTCCCTCTCCTTTAAGAGTACCTAAAAATTTATTAAATTTATTAACACTACAAATTATTTACAAATGAACTAAGAAACCAAATGAGGTGAATAAATTGATTATAGACCATCAAGTGGATCACTCAATATAGGCGGGTTTAGAATCTAAAAAATGTATTAATCAATTTGAAATGTTCCAAGATACAAAATAGTTTGACCCATAAAAATAGCGAAGATTTAGAGTGAAGGGGTAAAAATTCTTGCCCTTTAATTGTAATACAAGATTGTCCCCATACCCCTCTCAACTTTGTTAAAGTATACCCAGTTTCTAAATTTCGGGGGGAGGGGATTGCCCTTCTCCACCACCTCCCACAACAACAATAAAGGGTCCAATAAACAAATAATGGGCGGAATGGTCGATACAATAATTTTTGTATGGGTGTACTAGTTATACATATTTTAAATCTTACGTTAATCACGACGAAGTTCGGACTTAGGACCCTGGGTGAAAATATTTGAGGGCTCAAAATTCCAATCATCGGCCCATCTGGAGAGCCTGCTCTCGGGTGGACTATGCCTAAAAAATTTTCTTATTTACTGTTTAGTTATTTTTCATACCCGGTGATAAGATATTAACAATCATAGACAAAGAGGACATGACACGAGCTTGCAAAATACGAGGAGATAGCACTCGCACAGCAAAAGCAGTCGGAGAGAGTACCCAAGCATGTAAGATTCTGGGGTGGAGAATTTCCGCTCGAAATGTTACCGGAGATATGATTCTTGAAAAGAGTATAGCCGGGTTTAAAACCACCACTGCAAAAGCTTGTGGCGATAATGTATAAATCTAAAAATGATTTTCATGAGTGGGATATTACTCAACATTTTGTGAGAGGATCAATTTAGCTGAAAAAGTTACTCGTGCGATCGAGCTCGTGCCAACTTTATATCTTTTCCTTTTACCAAATTCAAACTTGCATGAGTATTGAAACGAAAACCTGAAACTTGTGTAGCCGGATATTTTATATATCTATTATGTTTGTATACAAAATATCCGGTCACACTTGTGCTATTGTTACTTTTATTTTGTCTTAAAATTTTATGATTCCTTTAGGCTGCGGTCAAGCATGTTGAAAAAGTTGTTGAAAAGTTATTGAAAAGTTGTTGAAAAATGTAACTTTTTTGTGCAAAAAAAATTAAGCTCCAAGCGGGATTCGAACCCGCGACCCTTTTGTTTTTCGACAACTTTTTCAACAACTTTTCAATAACTTTTCAACAACTTTTTCAACATGCTTGACCGCAGCCTTATCAATCGTTGCAATATTTGTTCCAATTTTTTATTCTTTCCTTTTACCAAATTCAAACTTACGTGAGTATTGAAACGAAATCCCTGAATCAATGCAACTTTATAAATTTATTGATTTCTTGTTTTTATTTATTGAACTTAGCACCCTAGCCATTTGGCATAACGATTTTTATTTTATAAGTGATAACCTGCAGTATATCAGCAACGTTGACTTGTACGACAAATGCATTGGGGGACAAAGTGACGTGTCTTAAAATAATGCCTTGGTTAATTCGAGTAGTGAAAGCGGAGGGCGACAATGTAGCTGCTGTTAAAATTAGGTTACTGTTCATAGTCGGACTACTCGCTCTCTTGAATCGATGTTCTATAAAATATAACAATAAAAACAAAAAAATTCGAGTTTTTGGACCATTATTACTTTATTTTTTAAAGAAACAGGGCACTCGAGGAAAAATATTTTTTCGAAAGATCATGAAAAATGGAGCATTTTTTGTTTTTACGGCACCCTCTGAATCGTTGTAGTTTCTGAGATATTTACGTGTGAAGTTTGAATTTGTGTGCATCTTTTCGTTGTAATACACAAACTTTTTTGAATTTTTTGCACTAGAAAGGTCCTTAAACAAAACGATTTCTGAGCTTCTGACATACTTGTATTGTTTTGTTCTTGCTCATATAAATGGCCCCATTCTGCTAATTTCCTAATATCGTCTTCTAACATGAGTTCTTTATCCTCCGGCGTCATTCTGGCATATTCGGTTAAGTTGAGTTGATGAGGCTCTGTGACTAAATTTTTTGTGATAAACTTTTTTAACACCCTGTAAATGGCCTGAGTATTGAAACGAAAACCTGAATTTGTGTTCCAAACTTATAACCCCTAATTTTGACGCATTTTTTTCAATTTTTTGACCCCCGAAAAATTTGTTCAGAATTTTTCGATGCGCGCAATCGATTTCTCGCATAAAATTACCCCTAGAAACATGTTTTTTCAACAACAAAATTTTTCACCGAGAATAAGTGGTAAAAGTCACCCCCCTTTAAACTCGATTTTTCTTTAAAAATTATATTTTTCTTTTGGGGTTTTTGAAAAATTCCACCACCAATCGCTAGAGCGTATCGAAAAACAGTAGCTTTCTCCCTTTCGTTAAAAACATATTCATCATTTTCGAGGAAACTCAATTTAAAGTTGACTGAAAATAATGAAAATTTGCATAAATATGCAAATTTCTGTCAGGCGTTCTTTTATCAGCCCCATGCCTTACATTTATTGTTATAAGACAATTTGATCTGTTCGGGTTCCAAGAAAGCATATCCGTATTTCTCCAAGGAACTTTTCTGCTTGCAATTGTGCAAACTATTAGCCTTGTCCCATGACTTTTCCATTTCTTCCAATTCTAACACGTGAGGGTAAATGTTTTCTTTCATATCGACAATATCGTTTTTCAACAATTGAATTGCTTTGTTCATAGCTTGATTAGCTCCAGTTGCTTCGAGGACAAATTCGAACCATTCATCATAAGCCATATTGTTTTTGCCGGTTAAGAGCTAGAAGATTTATTGGGTGTATCATAAGTAATTATCGCTCAAAAAATACATCGAATTTCAGCATTTTTGCTCGTTTTCGATGAAATTTTTTTCAGTACTAAGAAAAAATGTATGCTGAATACGATTTAATCAGTCTTTTTGAGCGTAACTCATGTTTTCATGTAAGTATCAAGATTTTTCAAAAAATCGGGACCTCAAAGATGTAGCCTTGTTTTAAAATGTGTTCATAATTGTCTATAGAAGTCGATTGTTGACGAAATTTTCGGACCTTACTACAGTTTTTCTAGGCCCTGAACACGAATATGACGTTATTTTTTGTCCTAGACGTCGGGAATATGGTCAAAAATGGCTTACAAAGAAAAGACCGTTTTTAGGGTTTTCCACTCGTAGGCTTGCCTTCTAGTAGCCAAAATCAAAAGTATTCCTTCAAATTCGAGTTCCCCATGTCAAAAAACTCCGAGTACAAGAAATTAGCCGATTGAGAACATTTTTGAATTTTTTACCCCTTGGTCTCCCCTTGAGGTAAAAAAGCCGAATTTTCAAAAAGTTCTCCAAATTGGCTAATTTTTTGCACGCGGGGGAGGGGGGAGGTTTTGACATGGGGAACTCGAATCTGAAGAAATATTTGGCCACTAGAAGGCACGCCTACGAGTGGAAAACACCCCAAAAATGTTCTTTTCTTTGTAAGCCATTTTTGACCATATTCTCGAGGTCTAGGACAAAAAATAACGTCATTCAGCGCTTAGAAAAACTTTAGTAAGGTCGAAAAGTATCGTACTAGAAATATTTGTACGAAAAGTGCCGTACGAAAATTTAGTGCGAAAAATAATTGTAAGAAAAGTATTGTACGAAAATTGGCTCTAGGACCTTTCACAACGAAAAGCGGACTTTTCAGAACGAATTCTATAAAATCGTTGAGAAGTGTCCGCTTTTTATTAGGGCTGCGCGCGGGGCGGGATCCCGCCCGCCCGCACTATTTTTTAAGAAAAACCCCGCACGCACACTTTTGAAAATCCTGCAACCCCGCCCCGCAAATTGAGTAACCCCGCAATGTCTTTTTTCATCGAAATTTTGGCAAAATCGACCGTTTTTAGGTGATTTTTTCATTGACATTTGACCATTTTTAACCGGAAATTTTAAATTTTCGGGTCATTTTTTGCTTAAAAACTCTTGTTTATTCTACAAAAATTTTTATCACCTATCGACGCATGGAAAAAATTAACGATTTTATACATTATAAATAGGGCTGCGCGTTGGCTGCGGGCGGATTTGCGGGGTTTTTCAAAGCTTGCGGGCGGGATCCCGCGGGGTTAAAAAGGTTAAATTTTATTGATAAAAAATTGGTTAAGACAATAAATGCATTTATAATATATAAAATCGTTAGTTTTTTCCATGCGTCGATAGATGATAAAAAAATTTTGTAGAATAAACAAGAGTTTTAAACAAAAAATAACGAAAATTGAAAAATTTGGTTAAAAATGGTCAAATGTCAATGAAAAAATCACTTAAAAACGGTCGATTTTGCCAAATTTTCGATGAAAAAAAGACATTTCGGGGTTATTCAATTTGCGGGGCGGGGTTGCGGGAATTTCAAAAATGTGCGTGCGGGATTGCAGGGCGGGGTTTTTTCTTAAAAAATGGTACGGGCGGGATCCCGCCCCGCGCGCAGCCCTAATTAAATGCATTTATTGTCTTACCAATTTTTTATCAACAAAATTTAACCTTTTTAACCCCGCGCGATCCCGCCCGCAAGCTTTGAAAAACCCCCGCCCCGCAACCTCGCCCGCAGGCCAACGCGCAGCCCTATTTTTTATTGCGTTGAGAAATGTCCGTTGTGAAAAGTCCTAGAGTCCGAAAATTACCTTGTACGAAAAGTTCGTACAAAAAATAATTGTACGAAAAGTTAAACTGCCCTTTTCTCAAGCTCAAAATTTAAAGTCTTGCCTTTATAATAGTGGGCCATGCGAGAAACCCTTCTTTTTGAAAACTTAATATGTCGGGTGACAATACTCTGACCTCTTTGTCCTTTGGATCTCTATCGAAATAGGGCATAATTCTCGGCGTCAATACGTTAACTCCATTTATTTCTGACTAGAATAATAGAAATTAATATTTGTATGAATAAGTGTATAAAATTTACAATGTTAGCTTTTCTCAAATAACCATTTAGCAAATCGAAAATATCTTCAATAATGTTCAGATTTTTGCTTGGCTGAGTTTCATAATTAATATTCATGCCTTGTTGTTTAAGGAACCTAAAATTATTGTTATATTTATGCAGTGTGGCCAAAAAACGAGAATTTTGTGATTGTTCGATAAGTTGGTACTACTAAACATTAGCTGCTGCAAATGACAGGGCTATTTTTCCGAAAAAATTGTTTTATAAAATTTTCTAAAAAACCCTATATGGGTTTTTCGATGCGGAGAATACAAAAAACGCACTCCCGATGTCTGAAAATTTTTTCTTGTCCTTAGCTCAAAAGGGTTTTTATGTCAATTGCAGTTTTTTGTGTCCAGAAAATTGTCAGGAAAGCGTAAATTTAGCAAAGACAATTTTCTGCCGTTTTTGATTGCTGTTTTACCTTGGTGTAATATTGTGGTTGTTTTGTGGTATAAATTGAATAAAGAAAGTTTCGGTTTTGATATTTTATTGCACCCGCGGTTATTTCCCTATTTTAGGTCGTTTAGTTCACAAGAATTCAGAAGCTTGGTAACGTTTACTCCACGAGACCGGCTGCAAAGATCTGGTGGAAATCTATTGCGCTTTAGGATGAAATAAAAGGTTGGTGCCTTGCAGTTAAGGTCCCAAATTTTCCGAATTTTACACGGGAATCCAAAAAACACACTCCTGATGTCTGAATATTTTTCCTTGACTCTATATCGACTAGCACTTTGGCTTAAAAGGGGTTTTTTATGTCAAATTAATCTCAATTTGGCCTGAAATTTTGTAATCGGGGGTTTTCGGCTTGGCAAATCGATTGGAGATGGTTTGGTGAGCCAAAAATTGAACGCGCGCATTGCTTTTTATTCTTTTATCTGCTATCTATTTTTTTCTCGCTTTTAATTTTATCCTGCTTTTTAGTGAAATTACTCAAATGAATCATCCAATTGAAGAACTTCAAGACCTTAATTTTCTAGATCTATACATGAAGCTACATCTATCCGACAATGATTTTGATGACTGGCTTATTACAATAGTACTACCCCATGGATCACAAACTTACGACCACTGTAACGTCTGAAAGTAGAAATCGTACATGGGTATGTCACAATTCTTTTTGAGCCAAAGTGCTAGTCGATATAGGGTCAAGAAAAAATTTCAGACATCGGGAGTGCATTTTTTGGATTCCTCACATCGAAAAACCCATATAGGGTTTTTTAGACAATTTTATGAAAAAAATTTTTTCGAAAAAATAGAAAATTTTCCGGCCCAAAACCACGTTAGTGGGGGCCATCAAAATCGTATAGTACCAAAAATTTTTAAAAAGGTCTAAAAATTTTTTGGAAGGGTCCAAAAAATTTTTTTGAAAGGGCTCAAAAAACGAAAATATGGGTTTTGAAAAAATTTGCAATTTTTGGAATACGCTGTACAACTTTCTTACTTCGAATTTTCTTTATTGATCCTTTTCATGAATTTATCAACATATTTTTTCATGTCTGAATATTCTTTCAATATTTTCAATTTTCTCATATTTGGCCGATATTTCTTGTTACCTCAAATTTGCTATTTTTCGTGGACAAAATTATTTACCTTGACTTGCTCTAAATTTATTTGGATTTTGTACATATTCGTGCGCCTTCAGAGATCTTTTAAAACGGTGTCTGTATTTTTCTAATCTCTTTGTTGGTGCTCGAATGCTTGGAGTCGTTCTAAATCTATGGATAGAATTCGGATAATCTTGAAAGTTCATTCGAATTCGCTTCCTTAAAAATTCATTTCCTGTAAATTTTTTGGATTGCCAAAAATGAACCATACATTTTAGAATTCGAAGAATAGTGCGGTTTTTTGGCGATTTGTTTAGGTGAGTTAAAGCTATTCTTGGGTTGAGGAATTTCTTCTTGAACGAACGAGCTTTGTAGATTAGCTAAATATTTTTATTATCTTTTGAGATATAATATATTAGCGGAATCGTTGAACACCCCCTATAAAATGACTGCAAACTTGTTTTTATCATTTCTCAACTTCTAGAAAGGTATTTTGGTTCATCCTAATAATTTGGAGGTGTTGATTCAATGATTGCCGCTACTGTATTTTACAACAAGTATCACAACACAAAAGATAATTTTACTATCGAGTTATATTTTTCAATGGAAGTTATCATATCTTGACACGGGAACACTCTTTCAAATTGAATTTACGGTATATTTTGACCATGTTTAACAACTTTCACAAAAAGTTCTTTGTAAAAAACGATTTGGTTTAAACGAAAAAAGGTTTTTTTCGAGATTTCGTTTAAAGGAAAAACGAAATTTTTGAGGTTCGTTTAAAAACGGAAACGAAAAATTTTTAAAAAATGTTATTTTTCATCGAAAATGCCATTTTTTAGTCATGTTTTGACTATCAGGAGTACCTTTTATGCAAATTACCAAAATTATTAAATTGTTTAAAAGCTTTATGAATCAGTCTAAAAACGATATTCGGAAATTCGTTGACCCTGAAAAATAAAATCGTTTCGACGCCGAGAGTGCGATTGTTCTTCCATTTGAATTAGTGGAGGCCCTTACAAAATTTTTTCTTACCGATTGGTTCAACATATTGACATTGATCCGAAGTAGTTCTCTTCATTCGTCTATACTCCTCCTTCTCCTCGAACATTTTGCTACCCGGTATGAAAGCCTTCCAAGCTTCCCACGGAACATTCAATGACCTTATAACATCCCAAAAGGTGAAAGATTGACTATTTTGATTTTCTAATGATAATCTTTTATTCTCATCCCTTGCATTCATCAATGTAACTAAGCACTTTGCTAATGCTATCGGATTTTTTGCGTCTTTCTCACATAGTCGATAAACCGTACGTTCATACTTTGGGATAATTGCCCCATCTTTTCCCAGAATTGCTTTGGATTTTCCCTAAAGTTGTTTTAGATAAAAAANTAAACCGTACGTTCATACTTTGGGATAATTGCCCCATCTTTTCCCAGAATTGCTTTGGATTTTCCCTAAAGTTGTTTTAGATAAAAAATTGTTGTATTAAAGGGGGTTCAGATAATAGGTCAATCTCAGACAACAAATTTTTTCTCAATATGACCTATATAGGGGTAATTTGATGCGAAGAATCGATTACTCGAAAGCGCGAAACGTCTCCTTCACCTTGTTTTCGTAAAAATATCGATTTGGAGGGTGGATTCCAAATTTCTTACAATCTCGTAAATGTCTGGCGAATAACAATTGTTGAAAAATCGACATCACGAAAACAAGATGAAGAAAGCGTTTTCGCGCCTCGTGAGTGCGCTCAAACGATTCCTCTCGTCAAATTATCCATATATAGATCATATTGAGAAAAAATTTTTGTCGGAGATTAACCTATTATCTGGACCTCCTTTAATAAAAAAAATTGTATACCTTTAATAATGCCATCACAGCTGATTTATGATATAGTTGTCTCATCCAATCCAGGTCCAAATTATATTCTTGTTTAATAGGGTCATTGGGTTGTTTAGGTTGTTGCTCGCCTAAAATAGAAATTTCACGTATCTCTTGGGGCTGCGTACCGTTTTTTCCCGTTCGATCTGGCAAGTTCCGCCAATGGGAAAAAAGTCCGGAGGCGATGGATAAGTGGTCCAAGGCGCCGCCCGTTCGATCTGGCAAGTTAGGCAACTTTGGACCCGCAGGTTTGATCTCACTAGGCAAAAATTTTGATTTTCAAAAAAAATTTTTGCAAACAATGGAGCAAAAATTTTTAGCTCCATTTTTTGTAAAAGAATTTTTTTGAAAGTCAAAATTTTTGCCCTAGTGGGATCGAACTTGTGGGCCCAAGTTCGATCCCACTAGAGCAAAAATTGCCTAACTTGCCAGATCGAACGGGCGGCGCCTTGGACCACTTGGCCATTGCCTCCGGACTTTTTCCCCATTGGCGACGGAAACGGACTTTATTCCTTTGCAAACATAAGTTTTTGCTTTACCCCCTCTAACTTAAAATTTTTGTATTTTTATAAAAAATTTTACCAAATATTAATAATTTTGGAGCTACTAAACGATAGGGGCCATTCACGTGAAAAAATTTTTCTGGAAAAGGCCCCTCTAGGGGGTAAAAAATGCGGGGAAACTGAATTTGACATTTTCGAAGCGAAAAAACGCTTTCCTGATTTAGGGAAGGCCTGTGTATTGAAGCGAAAAGTCGCAAAAATCGCACTTTGAGGTAATTTTTCGAAAAAATTCAGATGTAAATTTTTTTCGACCCATTGAAAACTTAAGTTTTTGCTGACCTCCCCTGAATCAACTTATTTTTTAACCAAGTAGAAAGAGCATATTTTTTGCTATTTTTATCGCAAACGGTGAGGAGTGAGAAAAAAATTCGTTTAGTACGTTTATAGGGGCACCATAGAGAACATTTTTTGATACTTTTTGTCAAAATATAGAAAACCAAGTTCATGATGTTTACTTATTAGCAGAAAATTTGAGGAGGCGGACTGATTGGGCACAAACTTTAAATGCGAGGGAGGGGGTCAAGATCAGACTCCCAATCATCACGCATGAGTTTTATGCGTTCAACTATAACATAGTGTTTAAGTTACCTCTTATATTCGCAATGACACAACTAAGTATTGATGATAAGGCAAAAATGACTAGATATCCTTTAGACATTGATACATTAGCTTCCAAGTGAAATGATTCTCTGAACGGATTAGTGAACCTTTTAATCAAAATTTGTAGACAGTGATTAAAATTGCACCTAGGACAGAGCTAGTAATAACTAATTAAGTTGAAGATATTTTCAACAGGAACTGAATCGCCATCCCTTTTCTTCCTTTTCACTTTCTTTTCACTTTTTCTTAATAACATGTCAGTATAAATGTGTCACATACATTTCTTCAGGTTTCACGTCTCTCTTGAAGAAAACAGTGCTTGATTGTTTCCACATTAATGAGATTTAATCAGGTATGAGAATTCGGGAAAATATCAAAGATCCACGAGAATCAGGAAGCCGCAATTTTCTTTGTTATCCATACAATAGTAATAAAAACCACTAAAAATGGGTCATCGAGTTCGTTTTAAGAACTTTGTCTGAGAATTTTCACAACTTTGGAGATAGTTGTCAATTTGAAAATTTACTGCAGTGGGGTAGCCAGGTTCCCGGTAGAGGATAAAACATTTTGAATTTTCACCAAAAATGATCAAAATTTCCAATTTTTTCAAAACATCGCGAATTTGTGAGCATTGCAGCTTAAAAACGGCAATTTTCAAAAAAATTTTTGCTTGCGGATGTTTTTTCCTAAAAACGTTAAATTTTTAAAGGAAGTATAAATTATAGACTATTTCATGAAAAAAATTTTCTAAAATGATCATTTTTAGGGGGTAATTTTATGCGGGAAATCGATTGCGAGCACTCCCAAAATGTAAAACGCTTTCTTGACCCTGATTCAGGGAAGGAATCGGTGTATTGAAGCGAAAATCAATTTATTTACGTAAATACGTATCTTTTCCCTGAATCAGGGTCAAGGAATCGTTTTCAAGGTTTGGGAATGCGCGAAACCAGCCTAGAAAAACCTAAGAATCGACGGTTTTCTCATAAAAATCCGAAAAAGTTTGATTTTTGCTTCAATACACCAATTCATTCTCTGAATCAGGGTCAATGAAGCGTTTTTACATTTTGGGAGTGCGCGCAATTGATTTCCCGCATAAAATTACCCCTAAATGATCATTCTAGAAAAAATTTTTTTCGAAAAAATAACATAAAGGGGACCAAGGCGATTTTTCCGACTTTTGAAGAAAATTTCTGATTCAGGGTCTTTGCAGGAATTTGAAATTCAAAATCGCAACTCAAAAATTGCCAACTTCAAACGCGATTATCTCAACGCCATTAGCGATTCAGAATTTACTGTAAAAACAAAAAATGCTCCATTTTTCATGAATTTTCCGAATATTTAAAAATTATGGCAAATTTTGCTAATCTTATGAATTTTCAAATTTTGACCTACTTCAGTTTTAGCTATTGAGACATTTTTTGCACTTTGGCCCCTGAAAGGTGACTTGATCAGGGATGTTGGCCAGAAATTCTAGTTTATTTTTATGTGCAACTTGAAGCTCCCGTAGTGAAAAAATTTTGAGATAGAGCCCAAAAAGTGAATTTTTGTGAGGGTCAAAAAGAGGTATTAATAGAAAGAAAGTCACTTTTCTCAAAAACTATAAATGCTAGGATCATGATCGAGGTGTTGTTGGAAAGTGGGACGAATGGCAATAAAAACGTGCTTTAAATTGTGGAAAACGCATTTTAGAAAAAAATTGTGATAAATACTAAAATGGTACTTTTGTCGAACATGACTTTTGCTAAATATGACTCTCTATTTCTCCACAAGTACAGGGTGACACAGAATTAATCATCATCTACTTATTTTTGTTAATTATTGCTTTCTCCTTATTTTTTATCAAGAAAGATAAATGGCCTGCTTCATCTCCGGATTTGAATCCACTTGATTATTCGATTTGGAGCTTGCTCGAAGCGGATGTGAATGCGGAAGAACACAACTCGGTCGAATCGTTAAAGAATGCCATCTCTGAAGCTCTCGAAAGACTATCCATGGAAATGATAAACCAAGCGGTCGATAACTGGATGAAGCGATTAGATGCCGTAATAAAAGCTAAAGGTGAGCATTTTGAGTGAATTTTGATGAAATTTTATGTTTTGTTGTTGTTTATATTGTTATTGTTGCATAAAATAAAAGATGATGATTAATTCTATGTCACCCTGTATAAAGGCACGGAACCTAATTTTTATGTTTTTGTTAACCCCTCACTAGGTACTTAAAAATAATATAGGCTTCAAGTTTGTGGCGACACTTTTTGGCGTATTCCCACCCCCTCAGTACCTATCTGCGATATTTCGAGATATTGCCTCTTAAAATGCAAAGACAAAATTGTTGGAAAAAAAATGTAAAACCAAATTGTTGGGAAAACAAAAAGTGTTTACATTATTTACAATTGTTCGTGACAAAAATTTCTTTCTGTACACCTTTGCTCGACTAACTCAATAAAAAATGAACAAAAGCAAAGACTATCTGAACAAAAGAAATTTCGGAAACAATTTTCGAAATTGTTTCCGTTACATGTCATATTTAGGAAAAAGTTTTTTCCAAATTTCATGTGAAAAATCACGAAAAAAATTGCCTTTTTTGGGGGGGGGGCACTTTGTAAAAGAAAAATGAGCAAAAAATATAGGTTTATTAAAAAATTTATTTTCCACTATGTTCAATACAAAATATAGCACAATTTGCGAAGCTTCCAATACGGACAACCCCACTAATTCCACTGCCACCGCCATGCCTGTAGTAATAAGATGGATAACTACCATAGTAGTTATTACTGTAGTAATCTAAAACTTTCATGTATATTCAAAAAACGTAAAATAATTTTGAATCTTACTTGGGTAATAACTATTGTAGTTGTAATATTGACTTCTGTAATAGTTATTGTAATAGTCTAAAAATCAAATGTTAACCTTAACTTAACTTTATTACAGTCACAAGGACTGTGTAAAATAAGGTATAACAGGTATCTCTTAATACAATGAACGCTCGATAAGCGGGCCACCCTTTAAAGGGGGGAGGTAAACTTTGCAGCAGCAATTCCGAAAAAAATTTTTTGAATTTTTGCAAGAAAGACTTTTCCAGGGGTAATTTTATGCGAAAAATCGATTACACGCATCCTCGAAGCTTGAAAATGCTTCCTTGACCCTGATTCATGGAAAAATTGGGTTTTTGAAGCGAAAATTGTCAAATTGTCATTTTTCGCTTCAAAGACCCAATTTTTCCCTGACTCAGGGTCAAGGAAGTATTTTCAAGCTTCGAGGATGCTCGCAATCGATTTTCGCATAAAATTACCTTTAGAAAAGTCATTTTTGCACAAATTCAAAAAAAATTTTTTCAGAAGTGCTGCTGCAAAGTTTACCTCTCCCCTTTAAAGGGTGGCCCGCTTATTGAGCGTTCACTGTATTAGCTGTCCCATATATGGGACAAGTTTTTGGAAGCTGATAAAAAACGATAGTTAAGCGTAATAACATTAATTCTTTTTGCTTTTGTTAATTTAGTTTTAAACGATTCAAAATCGAAAACCGCTTCGCAAAATCTTTTTTCCTTATGGAGATATCGGCTTTTGAAAAAAGTTATTTATCCTCATTTTTGGACCAGAAACAAAATTTTAAGGTCGAAAACAAAAATACATTTTAAAGATTTTCTCATGATGCTAGAAGGCTAGGAAAATGGTTTTGATCATTTTCTTAAGGTTTTTCTAGGCGAAGAATCAATCATTACTTGCATAATAATTGTTGTAATTATTGTTATAATTATAATTGTTGTTATACGAATTTGAGTAAGATGGATAGTAACTTGAGTAAGATGGGTAGTAACTTGAGTAAGATGGATAGTAAGAATTGTCTAAAATTCTAAGATTAGAGAATTTCTTCATCTGGATCTCTTTAGGGGAGAGGCTGGACGAAAATGGAATAAAGTGGCTCTCGGCAACATCGTAACTGTAGTTCAAATCATACGTGGCGGCGGGGTGTCGTGACGACAGGGCAGGGTTGTGCCGAGGGGTCGAGAGGGTAGTGCTGTGTGGGTGAGAAAAGAAGCTATGCTGAGGGAAGGGAAAGAGGGTTGTGCCGGAGTAGGTGACCGATTTTTTGGGGAAGGAGGAGATAATTTGGATTGGGGGGGGGGGGGGGGGGTAATTTTTTACTTTAAAAAAAAATTTCCTTTTTCTTCTCCGAAAATTAACAAATTTTCAGGTTTGGGGGGAGGGTAATTACCCCCATATGTACGATGCTGGCTCTAGGGAAATCTGAAAAAATGTGATTTTTGAGCGAAAAAATACTAAGTTTTAGTTATTTTTTTCCACAAAAAAATCAATTTTTTATATGGAAGTTTCCCTGTATCAACCGAGCTGAATCAAAAGTTATCAGCCTTTTTTGGCCATTTTTTCTTTCTTGAAAGGAAGTCCATGTACCCCTCCCCCTATGTCCCACCAAGATACAAATATGATGGAGCTATGCGACCCATTCATAACCCTGAATGCAAATTTACATCCGTAATTTCGATTATATCCATAGTAATTGTTGTTGTAGTTGTAGTACCCATTATTATTGCTATAATACCCATTATTATTGCTATAATAAGCACCCACTGATACAACACTAACTAATAGCGCGATGGTGAAAAAATTCGAGACCATTTTGGGAGAGAACGAATACGACTGTTATCCAGAAGAGAAACACTAGCCCGGATCGGAGCGATTTTTTCCCTTTTGTATGCTATTCTTTTTGTATGGTTAATGACCTGATATAGTGGCCTATATTTTTGCGCCAAGAATAAACTGAAGGTCATTTAAGTATGGAATGAGTAGACTTCCAGGTGTTTGAACATTTATTTGCAAATAGTTTCATTTGTTTGAAAATAGTGTAACACGATGGCGACATTATTTTTTAACAAAAATATAAAAAATTAGGGATTACCCTCATAAAAATTGAAAAAAATTCGATTTTCAAAAATGGCTCCAAATCGGCTGGGGGGAGGGAGGGGGTAGCTTTGGACCAATTCGTATTTTGGAGTCCAGTACCCCTCCCCCCTCCTTACCCATGTATTAATACTACCATGTTATTCTTGTCTACTAGGTTGTGCTGGGACCTGTATATCATGTGAAATCTCATACTTATACATAAATTATTGCATTAATACAGGGTGGACCAAAAAATGTCGCCTGAGCGATTTTTTTGATGATTTTGGGACCCGGAATTTTTTCCTAACAATGACATTTCTAGGAGTAATTTTACACGAGAAATCTATTGCGTGAATTCCCGAAGCTTGAAAATGCTTTCCTAACCCTGAAAAACACATAGCCGGATTTTAGAGCAGAATCCGAACTTTTTTCATTTTCGCGTCAATACGCTACCTTGAGTCAGGGTCAGAGAAGCATTTTCAAGCTTCGGGAATACATGCAATCGATTTCTCGTGTAAAATTACCTCTAGAAATGTCATTTTTAGGAAAAAAATTTTTGGGTCCAAAGTCATAAAAAAATCGCTCAGAAGACATTTTTTTGGACCACCCTGTAATTTTCCGCAACAAATTTTGAGCTCGTAAAACCGCTGGTGGATATGTTACAATACAGTTATAACACCAAATGGTACGCAGCACCGAGGGGCTACGTGAAATTAAGCGAAAAATTTTTTTGTAAAAATTGATATTTTTGGAAAAAAATTTTCAAATAAGATGTTTGCTGACACAAATATTCTGTTCTTCTATTTTCCTATTTACCGCTGATAAACATGCATTTAATCATCATTTCAAACATTTTTTATCATATATTAAAAACAACATACATTTTGTGACTTGATCTTTGAAATACAAGGTGCCCCCAAAACGTGGCAATTTTGCGATTTTTTCAAAAATTTTTAAGTCTTTCAATTTTCACCAAAATAATCCTATATGGGGCTTTGCTATGCAAGAAATCGATTGTGCACATTGCTGTACCTTGAAAATGCTGCCCTGACCATGATTCAGAGAAGAAATATGTGTATTGAAGCGAAAATAGGCTAATACAGGGTCAGGAAAGCATTTTTATGGTTCGGATATGCGCGCAATCGATTCCGTGCATAGAAAAACCCCTTATAGGGTTGATTTCATGAAAATTAAAAAACTTGAACAAATCTCAAAATGACTAATTTTTGGGGACACACTGTAAGAAGATCTGTGCAAAAGTAAATTTTTCAATTTTTTTATAAGACACGAAAGTTTTGTCTTTTTCCTCAGCTTAGAATTGATAAGGTCTTATATTAAAGGACCAGTCCACTCGGAAAAAAAACTATATAAAAATTATATATTCAGCAAATTCATGAAAAATGGAACCTTTTTTGTTTTTACGGCATGTTCTGAATTGTTGTAGTTCTCGTTGCAGTTTTGAGATAACTGCGTTTGAATTTGTTCCAAGCTCTTCGTTGTAATACACAAACTTTTTGAATTTTTTGCGGAAAAATCGATTTTTTCAATTTTCGTAACATGAACATTGTAGCAATTTTTTTATAACTCTATGAGACAAATAAAATGACGCCAAAATTATCCAATTTGAAAATTGTTATTGAAACGAAAACATGAATCAGATTTTATGCGAAGAATCGATTTTGCACATTCCCGAAGCGTGAAAATGCTTCCTTGGCCCTGATTCAGGGAAATAGATGTGTGTATTGAAGCGAAAATGTAAATAAAAAATGAATTAAAATTGGATTTTCGTCGGAACCCGGCTTTCCAGGGAGTTTTTCATGCGCACATTGCCGAGATTTGAAAGTGCTATCATGATCCTGATTCAGGCAAGGATGGGTGTTTTGAAGAGAAAATTAGAGCCCAAATGATTTCAAATTCATTTTCGTCGAGACGACGACGAATTTTAGTCGGTTCGTCGAAAACGAATTTGCAATCATGTGGGCTCTAATTTTCTCTTCAAAATACCCACCCTTGTCTGAATCAGGATCATGATAGCCTTTTCATGTCTTGGCAATGCGCACAAACGATTTACCAAGCCCCTAGAAAGCCTGTTTCCTGACGAAAAACGTGCCTGAATCAGGATCATGATAGAGGTTTCCGGATTTTTTACATAAATTTTAGTTCATTTTCGCTCCAAAACTACCATCCCTACCCTGAATCAGGTTCAGAGAAGCGTTTTCACCCTCGGAAATGCGCGCAATTGATGACCCGCATAAAATCACCGGGGTTGTTTTTAGGAAAAAATTTCCTGCCCAAAATTCATGTAAAAAATCCGGGAACTTTTGGAACAACCAGGGCCTGAAAAGGCGCTAGCACCCAAAAGTATCTATCAGCACCCACCAGCACCCATGGATGCTGGCACCCATCAATGGGTGCTGGGTGTTAGCACCCAGTGGGTGTTTTTGGGTGTAGGTATTAGCACCCAACTTTTTGGGCCCTGGGAACAACCCAATATAATTTTTACATAAAGTTTTTTTCCTAATGGACTGGTCCCTTAATACCATCATTTTGCACATTTGTTCTATAGATTCGATCAACAGTTGAACTCTAGTTACATCTCTTTTCTATTGAAATTCTATCTAGTTTCTTTTGAAGACAAGCAAAATTCTATTTATTTGTTACTCTCGTTTCGAACTGACAACGATAAGATTACATTTTATTAATACCATTTTAAAAATTGAGAGGACAAATTTGGATCATTTAGATGAGTTACGATGTATTTGTTTGCTCCGATCATGTGGGCTTCGATTCTTCTTGAATTCTATTTCGTTTACAATTTGGAATGTTTTGATAGAACTGGCTTCTAGTAACACTTTGTACCGATTTGGTGTCGATCAAAGGGAATGGTTCACATGAATAACATAGTTTTGGACTTCTCAAAAACATATATTATCAAAAATATGAAAGCTTATAATCATGCACGTGTGAATTTGATAGGATAGAAGAGGAATTCTAGTGGATTCTAATTGTGGTTTGTGATCAATGTGGTATCTAACTAGTGGATAGTATTGGGTTGTCCCAAAAGTTTGCGCACTTTTTGGTTTTGATTATAGTCCTCCATATGGTGTCAAGAAATCTTTATTTGACAAATTTTTTCCCCTCAATATTATGCAAGAATTTATGTTGAGTTCGATTCAAACAGTCTTTTTTAAGTCGTGTTTTCGTGTCAATATCCAGACTTTTTCAAAAAATTATTTAGGCTTTTTCAATGTTGCAACAACACAATGGGGAAGAGCATACATGAACAAGGGGGGGGGCAGTATCACTTTTCGTACAATTGTTTTCGTACGGTACTTTTCGTACAATTATTTTTCGTACGGACTTTTCGTACAAATACAAGGGGGGAGGCAAAATTACTCGCCAAGGGACGAAAAGTCTTCGCCTAAGGAGCAATCTATGCGAGGGTATACCGCCCCTTACACGAGGACTTTTACCCCCTCCCCCTTGTATTTGTACGAAAAGTATCTGTACGAAAAGTCCGTACGAAAACTAATTGTACGAAAAGTGATACTGCCAGGAGGGGGGACAAGCTACTTCGGGGCTATATGTTGTCAACCAAAAAAAGGTCGCCATCTAATTTTTTGGCTCGGCTATATAGCTTTGAGACTTGGAACTCCGAGGCTATATGAATCTTAATTTTTGGCTCGATGCTAGCTACATGAGGGGGAGGGGGACAGCCCCCATTGATTATGTATGGGGGAGGGGCATCCATGTGAAAAATTTTTTTTGAAAATGACTTATCTAGGGGTAAAAACATGCGAGGAATCCGAATGTGATATTTTCAAAGCGAAAAACGCTTCCATGATTCAGGGAAGGCCTATGTATTGAAGCGAAAAGTCGCAAAAATGCGATTTTTGCTACTTTTCGCTTTAATACACAGGCCTTCCTTGAATCAGGGAAACGTTTTTTCGCTTCGAAAATGTCAAATTCGGATTCCTCGCATGTTTTTACCCCTAGAGGTGTTATTTTCAGAAAAAAGTTTTCGCGATTTTTGCTGAGACACTTCCCTACCATTCCTCTTTAAAATTCATATGTGACTATATGAATTCATACGTGATTATATGAGCACATACTTGTTTTGTGCATAATACATATGCACGTAGTTC
>OZJO01012103.1:0-17717 GCA_900406225.1 Acrobeloides nanus | reverse complement strand
AAATTGGATAATTTTGGTGTCATTTTGTTCGCCTCATTTAGCTATAAAAAATTGCTACAATGTTCATTTTATGAAAATTTAAAAAATCGATTTTTTCGCGCAAAATTCAAAAAAGTTTCTATATTACAACGAAATGCATGAGCAATTTCAAACGCAATTATCTCGAAAACTACAACGATTCAGAACATGTCGTAAAAACAAAAATTGCTCCATTTTTCATGAACTTTCCGAATATTAAAAAATTGGCAACTTTTTTCCCACTGGATTGGTCCTTTAAGAAAAATTTTATTGCGCCCATAAATAGAACCCATAAATAGAAAACATATTGCTTAACCTTTTTGGCTTCTTTCCAATCTCCTCATTGTTCTGGGCTTCATGAAACCATAAAATTCTACTAATCTTTTACATTGTCTTTAACCTTAATCTTCCTTATTCATTATTAAAACACGTCTCGCACCCACACTTTTCTCATTAGTACCTTATAGAGTCGGACAAAAAGGAGATATAATAAATTTTCATTTCTTGCTTAATTATATGAATTTATAGCTTCTGCAAAAAGTCGTATTTAGCTGGGAAAAGAAATTTGCATAACATCATTTTTTTCGGAAATTTTTCTCTCGATTAATTTTTTATCTCCTTATTTATGTCTTCTTTTTATTGTTGGAAGTGAAGAGCTACAGCACAATAGGAAGGGGGCACGCACTTGAAAAATTTTTTGGAAATGACCCCTGTAGGGGTAAAAACAGCGCGGGATTGAACCCTTGACCCTATGCGTGCAGTTGGCACCCTTTCGCACTTTGCTATGTAGCCGGCACTTTTTTTAAATCTCTCTAAAACCTTATAAAACATTTATTCTGAAAATATTTATTTTCCATAAAATATGAGACAAGATCGAACATCAGTTTTCATTTTCCAACACTGCCCTGACCTCCCAAAAACATGATAAAAATAACATATTTGTTATCCATCATGGATCATGCATGGCTGAGAGTATATTAATGAGAAATTCCAAGCATAGTCTGTCACACCTGCCATAGTATGATGCCATACTTTTTATTCGCTTCGAAAAAGTTTCATGAATTCTAAAATTTCGGAGCTACTACACAATAGGGGGTCCATCCACGTGAAAAATTTTTTGAAAATTTGTTTAGAAATGACTCCTCTAGGGGTAAAACATGCGGATAATCCGAATTTGACATTTTTGAAGCGAAAAATACTTCCCTGGTTCAGGGAAGGCGTATTGTTTATTGAAGCGAAAAGTCGTAAATTGCGATTTTTGCCTAAAAACGAGTAAAAATGTGCGGGAAAGAAAAAATGTTGTTTTTAAACCAAAATATGTTATTTTCTCGAATTTTCGCGTCGATATACAGCTTTTCTTGAATCCGAGGAATTTTATAAATGTTAAATTCGAATTCCCCGCACATTTTTACTCCAAAAGGGGTCTTTTTTAGGCAAAAATTCGCATTTGGTGAATTTTCGCTTCAATATACAGGTCTTCCCTGAATCAGGGAAGCGCTTTTTCGTTTCGAAGATGTCAAATTCGGATTCCCCGCTTGTTTTTACCCCCAGAGGTATCATTTCCAGAAAAATTTTTCACGTAGATGGCTCCCCTATTGTGTAGAGTAGTTCCAGAAGTAAAAATGGTTTAAAATTTGTTTTTTTTTGAAACCCAAATTGCAAATTGTTTTTTTTAAAAATAAATTTCCATAAGAAAATTATTCAGGATTTCGTTTCAATTCTTAAAATTTTTCATAAAAATATTTTTTATTTTACCAAATATTATTTTTACCTCTCTCATTAAAATGTTTCAAAATATTTTTCCCATATAAATCGCATGGTGGATTCAAATATTGCCAGAGGCATATTTTTTCACATGATGTATGTTGTTTTAAAAATTATTTAAACCATGTACTTTTAAATTGAAAGACCAGTTCACTCGGGGAAAATTCAGAAAAAAATTTTTGGAAGCCCCAAAATGGCAATTTTGCGATTTTTTCAACTTTTTTAATTTTCATCAAAATATAACATTTTTCATGGCTAGCTTTATGAAAAGTGTCGGCTATGTGGCAAAGTGTAAAAAGAAGCTGACCATCCGATCTGGCAAGTTAAGCAACGTTGGGCCCTCAGGTGCGATTCCCACGAGGGTAAAACTTTTGATTTTCTAAAAAAACATTTTTCCGAACGGGATCGAACCTGCCCCTTTAGTGCAGGTGTCTGGCGTCCTAACCACTTGACAATGAGATTGCAAAAATTTTGAACCTGACACAGAATCGGACTATAAGCGTTGTGCAAGATTAAATTTTTTGCTGTGTTTTGTTTTTGTTATGAATGGCAATGGCATGACAAAATTTTTCAAAAATATTTTGTTAGTCTCTGCTTAGATTTCACATTTAGATTTATTTTGATTTGTTACTTTTATAAAAAAATTTGCAGTAAGTATAAACAACTTTTTTTTAAAGCAATTTTCGGGTGTGAAAAGAAAATAACTAATTTACCACACACTGCTCTCCTTTTTTTCCATTTACTATTATTTTTACGCATTGATACCCGCAAAATTGAATTTCATTTTCGGCACTTGTTTGGATCAAACTTGATATAAATAAGGCTTAATAATAAAAAAGAAGACGTGCATCACGCATCAAAACAAGTTGATGAATTCTAAGAAATTTTTGGTGGAGTATTTTTCATCTTTCTTAAGTGGGCTTTAAAATTCTGAGATTTTCAGACGAGACCAACTTTGACCAAATGTTTTTTTTGCACAAATTTTTTTTATACATTATAGAGGAAATTTCCCATCAAGAGAAAAAGGATACCCTCAGGTAAAAAATTAAATTTAAGAAATTATAGTAGATCTACCATAATCCAATATCGCTAAATTTAAGTAGTATGCTATTTCGAGCTTTTCTGTGCAGAAAATTTCGAAAAAAATCACTCAGGGTAGTTGAGGCTAAAACGGGGTTAAAATTATATATGTTGTAGCCGATATTGAATTTCAGCCGATTCTGAATCAGCTAGCGAGAAAATTTCAATATCCAAAATCGGCTAGTTGGGTTCTATTTTTTGGCACCAATATTCTAGATTCAGATCCTGAATCCGAATTCTGAATTTGGATTCTGAATTCAGATTCTGAATCCGGATTCTGGATTCGGATTCTGAATTCGGTTTCTGAATTCGGATTCTGAATCCAAATTCCTGATTCTAAATCTGGATGAATCCGGATTCCGATTTTGGATTCGGATTCAGAATCTGAATACGAATTCTGATTCTCAATCTGGATTCTGAATCCGAATTCTGAACTTGGATTCTGAATTCAGATCCTGAATCCGAATTCTGAATTTGGATTCTGAATTCAGATTCTGAATTCGGATTCTGAATCCAAATTCCTGATTCTAAATCTGGATGAATCCGGATTCCGATTTTGGATTCGGATTCAGAATCTGAATCCGAATTCTGATTCTCAATCTGGATTCTGAATCCGAACTCTGAATTTGGATTCTGAATTCAGATTCTGAATCCGGATTCTGGATTCAGATTCTGAATCCGGTTTCTGAATTCGGATTTTGGATTCTAAATTCAGATTCTGAGTTCGGATTATGAATCCAAATTCCTGATTCTTAATCTAGTGAGGGTTTGATTCCCGGGTGCGTCATTTTGTTTTTGCCTCATCCGAGGAAATATAAAAAAAACAAGGCAAAAACAAAATAACGCACCCCGGGGATCAAACCCTCGATCTTATGACTGCTAGTCAAACGCGCTAACCACTACACCATTATCATAATTAATCTAGGCTTTTATTTTTGCCTCATTTTTTAACTATCAGCTTCAAAGTCAAATATCTCACCACTGTTAAATAATTTTTATAAACGGTTTTTTGCTTGTGTTAGAGGGACTAAAGCACTATATTTTCATTAAAAAAATTAAATTTCTAGCATTTTGTTAGGATGGAGAAAATCGACTTTGAAAACTTCAAAGTGAAAAATAAAAATGTATGTGAATTTCAAAATTTTTTACAGGATTTGTTCAGCTTTCCATCAACTATCACCTAAAAAAATCCCATCAAAAAATCTTTTTATTCGTCCGAGATATAATCAAAAGATAAAAAATTATGCATCCGCATCTAAAAATGATATGGACACCCTGCCTTATATGCTTGCCAATGCACTTTTAAGTCTTCACTTTCATAGTTTGATGGTGGTATATACTTAGTTTAAGCCTCAATTCTTGTGTCATTTTGTGTCATAATTTGGAAAAACGATCCTCCCAAAAAATTACGAATATTCAAGTCGAGTAGTTTCCGTATACATTTATAGCATTAATTATAGCCTTAGCTCATTTTTTATTTACTTTTTGCTACGTTATATTCGTGCGTGTTGAATGTATTTTTATGATTCCAAAATTTAAGAAAATAAATTTTTTAGAAAAAAATATTTTAAAAATGAGCAATATAAGTGAAAATATGGACTCTTCAAATAATATTACAAGTGATGAAAATGAAGATTGTCTTGTTCAACAAATGCCTTTTATAGTAGGTTATTGACAATAATTAAGGGTGCCTCAAGAATGGCACTTTTGCGATTTTTTCAAATTTTCACCAAAATAGCCCTATAGGGAGTTTTTCTATCGAGAAATCATTGCGCGTATTGCTGGACCTTGAAAACTTTTCCCTGGTCAATTTTCGCTTCAATACACATATCTCTTTCCTGAATCAGGGTTAGGGACGGATTTTCAAGGTTCGGCAATGCGAGCAATCAATTTCTCGCATAGAAAACCACCTATATGGTTATTTTGGTGAAAATTAAAAAAGTTGAAAAAATTTGTAAAAATCGCAAAAGTGCCTTGTTTTGGTGCACTCTGTAAAATTCAAAAAATTTACTAACAAGTTACAAAATTGACAAGAAATATGCTAATTTTGAGCAACTAGAGGTGTGCAGGGCTGAGTCCAAGCCTGGTCTAGGCCGACCACAGCCACCCAAGTTTGTTCGGGCCAACCCAGGGAATGCTGGTATTTTTTAGTCCGGCCTGTGCCGGCCTGAAATATATATATTTTTTATACTAAAAATGGCAATTTTCTCTACCTTGAACGATTTATAAAAAATTGTATATCAAAACGAAAATTTTCATTTAGGAATTCAAACTTCTTCTTGTTGGCTGTATTGGAACGTCGATAGCCTTATTAAGTGTTATTCACAACTTAATTTTATTCTATACGTTTATTTCGTCGGCTACTTTAAGACGAAGAAATTTGACTTACCTAACTTGTTTGAGCTTATGTGATGTTTTTATCAGCATTTCTTATATTGGGATTATGAGTATACAAGTAATTTTTGAGTTATATATATGTTACGGGAAAATCTGATTTTCTCCAGGAAAATCTGATAAGTTCAGATTATCCCGGGAAAAAGGCTTAGGCTTAGCGTTAGACTAAGGCATAACCTTAGGCTAAGGCTAAGCCTATGCTAAGCCTAAGCCTATGCTAAGCCAACACCTTGTATATGCCATTTGTAGATCTACGCAGAATATTTCGAATCTTTACCCCTATTTATTTTATGGCATGATTTTCTACGAATAGCTTTTACCATCTCAAATATAACCTTAACAAGTGCTTCATTTTTACTTGTTGCTGCAACTTTTGAAAGATATTTACAAACAATAAGAAGTCCTAGGTAAGAATTGACCATATTTCTCGGTTACGTAGCGCAGAGAATAGAGAAGGCGATCGTCCGATCTGGCAAGTTAAGCAACGTTGAGGCAACCAGGTTCGATCCCCGTTAAGGTATTGAACCAGGTCAAACAATTGAATTTCACACAAAAATTTTTTTATAATCCTCTAAATTTGATCTAGTAAAATTTTTTTCAATCCAGAAAAATGGCTTCAAAGCTTGAAATATGAAAACGAGTTCGAAAACATTTTATGGTTTAAAAACTTTGTAATGAGAATATTAGCAGGCGAAAATTCTACGACATCGAATTTAGGGGATCATATAAAAATGTTCTTGAAAATCAAAAGTTTGATTGATCCTAGCGGTCTCAACGTTGCTTAACTTACCAGATCCGACGATCGCCTTTACTATCTATTGCGCCATTGTACAAAAAACTTATGGACTGAAACTAGAGGTGGGCACGGGCCAGGTTGGCCTGGCCTGATCACTTTTTGGAGGTTAGCCTGTAGACCGGGCCAAGCCAGCCTGACCCTGCACACCTCTCCTTGGAGCATACTGTATAAAATTGTTCAGGTCTGATCAGCTACTCAATTTTGTAAGCAAGCATCGAGCTATGGGAGTCATATTAGCATTTTTATGCGGCTTCATTTTTCGAGGAACAGTGTTTTTCGAAATCGAGGTAAACATTTTGTTGTTGTTGAAAAAGTGAAAAAAATCCACTTTAGATATATCGTCAACCAGAATGTGAAGGCTTTGCTAGTATGGGCGTAACTTTAAGCCAAATTGCCAAAAATCCTTACTATGATAGCATATGGAGATTTTGGATACGGAGAATGGCAACAATATTTTTCCCGTTTATAATATTGGCATACTGTAATGCAGCGATTGTGTATAGCTTGAATGAAAACGGACGGGATAAAATGATCAAAACGTTGATTTTGTTTATGACTGTGGGGCATAGGTAAAAAGTTTTCGAATTACAGGGTCAGCACAGCCATACTTGGGCAAGGGGGGTATTGTATCCCCCTAATTCGTCGTATCGGGGGAAAAATTAATGGACCAATTCGTATTTTGACGGCGAATACGTCCAAAACATATATACGAATTCGTATTTGACTACGATTTCGTATTTCCAATTCATATACGAATTCGTATTTCGACTTTTTCGCCTGTGGACGTTTTTTTTTGGTCGACAGTTACCGTTGGGACCAATTCGTATTTTGGGGCCCAGTAC
Organism: Acrobeloides nanus; assembly: GCA_900406225.1. Lineage (NCBI taxonomy): Eukaryota > Metazoa > Nematoda > Chromadorea > Rhabditida > Cephalobidae > Acrobeloides > Acrobeloides nanus. The sequence goes on along the minus strand of OZJO01012103.1, from coordinate 10,823 downwards.
CCCCCCCCCCCCCCCCGCTTGCCCAAGTATGAGCACAGCACAAGCTCCCCCAAGGAGGTTGGGTACTACTAAGCATTAACTACCGCAAATGACAGGGCGATTGAACGCAACCAAAAATAGAATGATCGATTTTTGAGCAAAAATTCGATTTTGAGCAAATATTTCGATTTTTGAGAAAATTTTTGTCTCCAAAAATGCGATTCGCCGACCAAAGATTTTATGTACTTATACCTATTTTTAGCGGTGATATCGAAAATATAAAGTCCCGGGTACGAGCCGCCACAAGAATGCTCATCATCATAGTCAGTTGTTATTTATGCACCAACATAGTAGACGTGTTTATCGCCACCTGGGAATATGTAGACGCCGCTTCCCTTTCGGAAATGAGCGGTTTTTATACCGTAGCCACCGATGTCTCTTCCCTATTATCCGTCACCGGTGCTGCCCTGAGACTTCCTATTTATATCGCCAATGATGATTTGATCAGGAGAGAGGTAATTGGATTTGGATAAAAAAGGAAAACTTCAAAAAATTTTAGGTTGCAAAAGTGTTGCATTCTTTGTTCAAGTTATGTAGAATTGGAGGGAAGATACAAAGACAGTTGTCATATCAAAAGCAAAAATTGATTTCCGACGAAACTCATAAATCATCATCGCCTCCACTTCTTTTGATGCCAAATTCAAATGTGCCTTTGTCGAAGGCGAGTAGTTGTAGTATGGGCAGCTATCATGAGACTAGAACAACGTAAGTGTTGCAGTTGGTACTACTACAAGGTCGAAATTCAGTACAAGTCATTCAGTGACTGCCATGGGTCGAACCAGTGGCATAGGCAAGGGGCAGGTGCCCCACTAGTGGGGCAAAATTAAAAAAATCTCAACACATAAGGGCCCTCTTATGTTTTTTGGAAAAAATAGGCCTTTTTTGGAGGGGATCGGTTTTTTGCCCCCACCCCCTAGCCGACATCCTTCTACCTATGTCATTGGGTCTGACCCCGGCCTGCCCCCCCCCCCTTGAGCCGGATCTGCTGTTTTAAACGGCCTTAAAAATGGGCTAGAACGGGGCTCTGCAGTCATATTTCATCTTTTTAACACCATCCTTAGAAGACCAAGCGTTTCGACAAGTTGTCCAAGTGTTCATTTTGTCAATGTCACGAACACCTTGGGTTATAAGCAAATGTTGGTTCTCATATCTGACTATTAGCTAGCTGGGCAGTAAAAATCGACACGTTTTAACACCCCGGCCCCCTACTAGATCTCTTTGATTATTTAGCTATTTTTAGACGCCTCTACTCTGGCATCGGCTCCCTTATCATGGCCAGAGCCTCTGTTGTCTCAAGCCGGAATGGCTCTCTGGCAACAAATCTTGATATGCCCAAGTGCACTCTACTTTATGAAAATGCACTTTTACATAGAGGAATTTCTCCACAAATTTCAACCGGATCAATTCAAAATCCTATAAAAATCATACCAAGGAAAATTCCAATCTCAAGAAGCCATTATATAATAACTCAAGATGAAAATAACGAGAAAAAAGAAATGAGAAAAATCTCTTTCCCTGATAAAATTACAAGTTATGGGACTCATGGTTTTTCTTCTTGGTCGAAATATGTTTAGTTGTGCTCAAAGATTTTTGATGACAAAATAAATATATTTTTATATTTGAAAATCTAGCTTTTTTATTTATCAAAACTTTTTGTTCCTTCTGCTTGATGACAAGGTCTTTTATGGCTCGTACAACCAACCGTTCGTGTATTAACATCCGCAGGATCGACTCCAATCTTTCTGTAAAAAATTAACCCCCTAAAATAGATGGAGGGCATGATACAACGTTGGTATAAAAACAGACGGTACGCAGTCTCAAGGAGCTGTGTGAAATTTGATGTTCTTATCACTCGTTTGTATGTGCTTATATAAACAAAAATCAATTTGATCAATCAATTTCTTTCGTTTCTTATTATAATTTTTTAAATTTGACATAGACACAGTGGCATACGCAAGGGCGCGGGAGAGAAGCTTGCAATCTTTGCGCGCACCACCTCTAATGATCAATTTTTGGCACCATTTTAGAGGGGATACGCGCAAAGAGGGTGCGCATAAAGATGGCTACCCACAATTTTCACTAAAAATAGTCAAAATTTTCGATTTTTCCATCAAAAATCGCGAGCATTTTCAGCTTAAAAACGAGCATTTTCTATAACATTTTCACATGCGGCACTGTTGTTTATAAATATGGATTTTTAACAAAAAATGTCAACATACGGAGGAAGTCTGTGTGCGTTTTAATTGTTGTTAGAGAGGAGGACTAGGGTTGCGCATTAAAGGACCAGCCTACTTTCGGGGAGTTGATTCCATTTGAAAAAGTTTTCGAACTTCTAGAGAAAGCTCGAATTTTGGAATTCGAACTTTGGAAGCTCGAACTTTATTTCGTCGAACGCACTTTTGGCAAATTTAATGCGCAGCCCTAGCTCGGTCTGCAGTTTATTACTCATGATTTTAGCTTCAATGTTTTATATAATTAAATTCCTTAAAGAAGGAGAAGATGGATCTTTATATAAAATTGTGGACAAATCTCAAATACATCCGAATAATAAACTATCAGGTTTACGAGATGAATATGATCAAGCAATAGAAGCTGAGATTCATGGACAATATAATACTTATGATGAGGCAATGATGGAGCTACAGGAATGTAATAGGTAATAATATTTTTAAATATTTGGGGGAATTTAGAAAGAGTAAAATTTAACACTCCACCTCATTTTGATCACTTTCCGATCAATTTTTCACGATGAAGAAGATGCGCAAAAATTTTTTGAAAAAAAGCTCACTTTAGGAGGTCTAGAGCCTCATCTTTACCTTTTTAGGAAAATATCTTTTTAGTATTTTGGGCATGTCTTCTAATAGGGATTGTTTTGAGTGATGGTTGACCACTCATTGAAAAGGTGGAAATCAGCGGTACAACTTTTATATATACACGTATAGAAAATTTTCGCTTCAATAAAAAGTTAGTCGCAAATTTCTGTAAAAATTAGTGTTTGTTTGACCGGGTTTTTGACAAAGATCGGCATTTTTATCCCGAACGCGGGCTTTTTGTCAAAGACAGTTTCTGAATAAAAGATAGTCCAGATTTCCACGGGATTTTTGATATTTTGGGTCTGGTTGTATGGTAAAAATTTGGCTGAGTTATGACCATTTTATTCATAGTACCAGAAACCGAGCGCTAACGCGCTCGAGGGGTGATTATAACTCCGAGCTGTAAAATGTGAAGATTTTAACATTTTTTCAATATGTTATAGTTATAACATCGTTGGGGTCGTCGAAATTTTTTTTGAGGGGGGTCCCTCATAAAAGTGGTGTCTATTGTCTTCTCTCATCGTCTCCTACAACTTTTATTTTAGCGCTCGGGGTTTAAATCAATCATTACCGAGATCGTCTAGACAGACACACGAACAAATAGACATTAAGGGTCATCCTTAAATTATGTTTGCTGTTATGGGGAGGGTCTCTGAAAATTTAACGTTCCATTAAAATTTTAAGATTTTTCTAAGGAAAAAATCTAACGGTAGGGAGTCCAAAATCCAACTTTTTGCAAAAGTAATTTAAGGATGGCCTCTTTACACGTTTAATGTAAACCGGAATTTGGGCGATTTTGTCATGTTTTTTCGACCCGAAATTTTTTTTTCAAAAACGACCCTATTAGGGCTAATTTTATGCGGGGAATTGATTGCGTACATTTCCAACGCTTGAAAACACTTCCCTGATCCTGATTCAGTGAATCGGAGTGTGTGTATTGAAGCAATGACCAATTTTTATATCAACTTTTCTTTGATTCAGGATCAAGGAAGCGTTTTCAAGCTTCGAGAATGCGCGCAATCGATTCGCCACATAAAATTAGCCCTAATAGGGTCATTTTTGAAAAAATTTTTGGGTCGAAAAACATGAAAAAATTACCCAAATTCCGGTTTTTTATACACCCTGTAATAGGATTCAAAAAGAGTCGAAAGCAAGTCAAGCGAATTTTAAACTAGTTGAGCTGTTTAAATCAAAATCGGATAATAATGAAATAGCCGAATTTGTTAAAAGCTATGCTAATAATTGGATTAATGAGTTGAAAATTCACTATAAAGAGTCAATTGATCATCTTGGGAATTCAACTGATGTCATCAATTTAAATTTAAATGATATGAAAAATGAACTATTTCATGGCACACTTGCCTACAACAAACCAAACGAGAATCGTATTGAAAATTATGAGCATGCGATATCCTCACAAACGATAACATTCAAATTTTTGCCTACTCGTAATTTTAATTTGGATCTTGAAATAAAGAAAGAAATTGAAAACGAATTGAAATACTTCGAACGGCGTGCTAGCTTGATTTCCGATTATATTGTACAAATTTATGGACTTGTTTTGTATAAAAATCATTTACTGCTTTGCATAGAACCCATGACGACTTCGTTGGATAGATTTATTGTGACTTTGCAAAGCTATGGGGGCGTTGAAGATGGTTTAATGGGTTTAATCTCAGCTTCATTAGTCAAAGCATTGTTATTTTGCCAGAAGGAAAATTTATTTTATTGTGAACTTGAGCCTAAGAATATCTTTCTAGCTTACATGGATGATAATATTAATACAGTTAATGGACCTAGTGTATTTCCGGGTAGCATCAAGTTGAGAGATTTTGGGACACATAATTTAAGCTATACAATAAATGGTTATCTAATTAAGCCAGAAGATAAAATAACGCCTTATTGGTCTCCAGAACGTGTGGAAAATTGGGGGTCAACAAAACAAGATTACATATGTGATATTTGGAGTATTGGTATAATTTTATATGAAGTTTGGTCAGGACATACTCCATATAAAAATGAATTAGATAAAGAAGCTTTGAAAAATGAAATTCTAAATTTTAAAGATATCACAGGCTGTGAAGGGAGCGATAGGTGGTCGGATGATTTTACTACCTTTTTAAAACATTGTTTAAAACCATATAATGAGAGACCAACCCTGGATGAGCTTAAAGAATTTCCACTTTGTCGTCCCAAGGAATCAATCCATGTTGCTTACTCAGACGACCCTGAAAAGGTCAGCTATGTGGAATTAACCGTTCATTTAACAGATATTGGAGTAACGGATGCTCTACGCGGTGGTGCATACAAGATAGATCCAGAATTTCTTGCATTGACGAAAAAAGGTAAATTGGTGTTTTCCGAGAGAGAAGTCTATGATTTCGAGATGGACAAATTAGAAAGTGGGGAAATAATCGGCATGAATTCTAAAACGACTGTCCGAAAATATCGGCATTTGGAAAGCAATCGTTCATTTGCCATAAAAGAATTGGACATCCCACAAAGGCGGATAATACGCGAAGACATGCAAAGGAAATTGAAGAAACTGACAGATGAAATCAAGCTTTATTGTCGCGTGGACCCATCACCAAACATAGTAGATTTATATGGCTTTACCATTTATGATAATAAAATCTTGCTGGCTATGGAAATCATGGATATCAGTCTAAGCGAATTCTACAAAGCAATACACAGAGAGCATGGAGAGTTTGATGAAATATTATTTGCGACTATTGGTGTTTCGATCATCGATGGACTTGAATATCTTAATTGTCAAGATATTGTGCATCGTGACGTAAAACCGGCTAACATCATGGTTAATAAAAATGGCGCTGTAAAACTTTGCGATTTCGGAGAATCACGCCTCCGTTTTAAAGATGAACATTTTTATGCGAATTTCAATGAAACCCCAGCAGGGACATTATATTATTGGCCTCCAGAGCGCTTTAGTGGACAACCTGTAGCGGGAGTCGCTTCTGATGTTTGGAGTCTTGGAATAACTTTATTAGAAGTGGGCCTTGGTCATGTTCCTTTTATCGACAATTTTGGAAACCTCATCGAAGATCATGTTAAATTAAAGAGCATGATAGAAGACTTTGATGCGAAATTAATTATTTCCAAACTAAACAAGGATTATGAAGACGCCACTCGCACCTTCTTGCATTTATGCTTATTGCCAGCCCCTCAAAGACCGTCGACATTTGGAAGACTTCAAAGAAGTTGGTATTATTCAAATACAAAAGAATATGTGAAAAGTGATGATGAAGTTGCAAAGGCGTTTGCCACAATCGCAAAACAATTGGTATCTAACTAATTAATTTAAAGGATGGCTTCGAAAATTTCGTCAAAAATCGACTTCTATAACCAAATATCAACATTTGAAAATTAATTTGCAACATTGAAAAACCCCCATTTTTGAAAAAATCTGTATATTGACACGAAAACATGATCTATTCTCAAAAAGGCCGATTGGATTGTATTCAGCATACACTCTTAATTGACTATTGTATTTAAAGCCCTTATGTTGTTTTTTCAAAATATTTTTGTTAAAATCTTGATGTTTTTAGCAAAAAACAAGAGTCGTCATAAATGAAAAACGCTATTATCAGCAGACCTGGGCATTTAAGTATGCTACAATATAAAAATTCTGCTTAAACAGACCACAGCTGGTTAAAACCAACCATGGTTGGTTTAAACCAACTACAAAAAAGCTGCAAAACATATAAAAATTAGCGATCTCGTTTTTTGAAAACAACAATACGATAAGATATTTTATTTTCATGAAGATAATCAGTAGTTAGTTTAAACCAACTGAGTTAGTTTAAACCAACCGAAAAGTTGGTTTCCTTTAAATCAGACTTCGCGAGAAAATGGAACTGCCTTGGTGACATTTTTGAAGGGTCTTGAATTTTGCTCAAAACATTTTTTAAAACTTATTTATGACTAGTTAATAACATTTAAAACCATTTTGATATAGATTTCAAGGGTTTTGGTTGAACTACGGCCCCTGAAAGTTGATTATATATTAAAGAAAACAGATTCGCGCCTTCGAGTATGTGTCACTAAAACATGGAGGTTAAATCCGATTCCGACGAGCGATCACTTATTTTGTAGGGCATATATGGCCCTTTATTAATACCAACAAACTTTTTTGAAACATTACAAATTTCGGATGTTATCAGCGTAACAGTATAAAATAAAAAATTTGGTACACCAATAAAGAATGGCCTTTAGCTCAAAACCGACCCCGGCATGAAGGGTCGAGCTGCATATCAAAAATTTCGCCAGATCACTACCTTTCATGTGGTATGTCGCTTTATTTGCGAAAATGCGATTTGACTTTTTTATAGTGTTTTTTCGTTTGGATAGCCATACACAGTAAATAGAAAGCACTGTATTCACTGGTTTTCGCGTTCTTGGCTCTGGTTTTTCACACTTGGGGGTTTTTGGGTATGGGAAACACGATGCCGTTGCTAATTTACTTTCAAGAAAAGAAAAAATGAAAAAAATAACGTACAAATTTTTGTAAAGTATTGAAAAAACTTACCATTAATGGACAAATTTAGTGATATTTATTTTGTTTGTGTGGTGTAGTGGCTAGTACTTCAAGTTGAGAAGATTATAATATAAGGTTCAAGTCCCTTATGCGGCAATATTTTTTGCACATTATTTTTTCAATTTGACTTTTTTATAGTGTTTTTTTGTTTGGATAGCCATACACAGTAAATAAAAAGTACTGTATCTCGCTTGTTTTCACTTTTCTGGTACTAATTTTTTGTAGTTGGGGGTTTTTTGGATATGGGAGACTCGATGTAACAATATTTAAAAGCAACTGTTTATCACAAAAACTTTTAGTTTATGTGATAATTTATTAATTTGATCTCAAACAGGATCAAATAGCAAGTATTAAAATTTTAGCTCTTGTTTGATTGTTTACAATTTGATATCATTTGATAGCGTTGCGAATAGTGAAGTCAGGCGCTAAACTGTTGATATAAGTATTGAATAGACTTTTCACTTTTGTTATTTCAGTAGCTTTGTATTTATGCTTTTTTCTATCTCTACTATTCCACACTATTTTTATAACAAATGCAGAAGAAGGTTTTTTTAAAATCCGTTTTAGTATTATTTTATTTAGACCATATTTTATTGCAAAGAATTCTTCGTTTAAAAACTATAGCTTAGCCTAACAGTAAACATTTCGAAATTGATTTCTTTGATTTCGCCCAAATATACGCCAATTTTTTACCCATAGTGGGAGTACTAAAAAGCCGCAAAAAATTTTTCCTACGGACATTCCTATGAGGAGATAGAGCTCAACATGTGATTTTTGGGGTCAAAATTAGGGTTCAAAGATACCATCATAACTTTTTATGATTAAAATATTTTTTGCTAAATCTTTTTGCATTTATTAGAGGGTGAAAAGACGCAAATTAAGGTATATTAACATTAACCTCAACCCTTTGTCTTCATGGTTAAAAACGTCTAACAAAAATGATACCATTTTTCTTATGAAAAATCGAACTTTCGGGGGTCTCAATTCGACTTTACTTTGCTCGAATAGACTTTAAATCGACTTAAAAAACTGTTTCTAAGTCAGGAAAACACTTTCTGATCGTTTTTGGAGTAAGTTTTGAAAGTTCGATTTTCGACCCCGCTGGACCCTCCAGGACATCCGGCCACCAGAGGTCGAAAATCGAACTTTCAAAATTTACTCCAAAAATGATTAGAAAGTGTTTTCCTGACCTAGAAACAGTTTTTTAAGTCAATTTAAAGTCTATTCGAGCAAAATAAAGTCAAATTGAGACCCCCGAAAGTTTGATTTTTCTTAAGAAAAATGGTATCATTTTTAGGCGTTTTTAATCATGAAGACAAAGGGTTGAGGCCAATGTTAATATACCTTAATTTGCGTCTTTTCACTCTCTAATAAATGCAAAAAGATTTAGCGAAAAATATTTTAATCATAAAAAGTTATGATGGTATCTTTGAACCCTAATTTTGACGCCAAAAACCACATTTTGAGCTCTATCTTCTCATAGGAATGTCCGTAGGACAAATTTTTTGCGGCTTTTTAGTACTCCCACTATGGGTAAAAAATTGGCGTATATTTGGGCGAAATCAAAGAAATCAATTTCGAAATGTTTACTGTAAGGCCTAAGCCTAAGAAAGAATATTAGTGTGAAACTTAATTTTTTATGCTCCGAAAATGCGCGCAATCGATTTTTCGCCTAGAAATTACCCTAGATTTCTTTTTGCATCATTCAAAATTGACGAAAATTTTTGCATATGCGTATTTTTATTGCAAATTTTTATTATGAAAATTTTTTAAAATATCAAAATTTGCATAAAATTTTTTTACAATTTTTGTGGAAAAATAATAGCTCCATCGTATAAAAATGCCAATGTGAAAAAATTTTCATCAATCTTGAATGCCGAAAAAAGAAATCGCTCCGAGCGGGATCGAACCCACCCCTTCAGTGCGAGTGTCTAGCGTCTTAACCACTTGACTATGGGATGTCAAAACCTCACCGAAACGGACTATATCGAGCACCAACTTTTTAGCCTACCGTTTTTTAGAGTATTAAAACGAAAATCTGAAGTTTCCATCATATTTTCAATAGTCAATGAAAATTTTTTACTGTTCATCAAACTAATTGAGATTGTATATTGAAACGAAAATTTGAAATTGACAGAAAGAATGGCTATCTTATGTAACGAAACCGATCCATGGAGACTCCTTAGCTGCTTCCTATATCTTTATTTATTACCATTTGTGATTATTGTAGGGCTAATGCTAAACATAGCCTGTTTAGTAGTGTTTTCAAAAACGTATGTAAATTTTGAGATATAGCATGTATTAATTAAAGTCAAAAAATGATATAACAAGGTCGAAAAATCATAAGAAGAATGGTTATTCTTCAAAAGGAGTAAGAGGAGAAAAATTCATCTTGAAAGAGGAGAGTTCGATCCGGTTTAGACATGAGCTTAGGCTTGGGCTTAGGCTTATACATAAGCTTAGGCTTAGACATAAGCTTAGGCTTATGCTGGGGCTTGGGCTTAGGCTTAAGCTTAGGCTTAAATATGAGCTTAGGCTAGGGCTTAAGCTTAGGCTTAAGCTTAGGCTTATGCTTGGGATTAAGCTTAGGCTTGGGCTTAAGCTTAGGCTTAGGCTTATACATAAGCTTAGGCTTAGACATAAGCTTAGGCTTATGCTGGGGCTTGGGCTCAGGCTTAAGCTTAGGCTTAAACATGAGCTTAGGCTAGGGCTTAAGCTTAGGCTTAAGCTTAGGCTTAAGCTTAGGCTTAAGCTTAGGCTTATGCTTGGGATTAAGCTTAGGCTTGGGCTTAAGCTTAGGCTTAAACACGAGCTTAGGCTTAAACATGAGCTTAGGCTAGGGCTTAAGCTTAGGCTTAAGTTTAGGCTTAGACATGAGCTTAGGCTTATAGTCAATTTCCACTGCTTTTTCTAAAAATTTGAATTTCGACCCTATATGGACCGAACTTTCACCAATAATAATTTCTAACTCGGGGATCGAACCCTCCTCTCTCAAGATGAATTTTGCGCCACTTGCTTCTGCATCATAGGTGATAAGTCTTGTTCTTGACGGGAAATACCCTATAGATATCTTTTAGATTTCTTACCTATTTAAAAAAATTTAGAGCCCACGAAAATTTCAATCTTTCACCACTTACGTTTTTATTTGATCCTCTTTCTAAAAAGAGGGAACTTTTTTCCCCGAGAAAATTTTCTCCACCCGAATTTGAATTTGCTCAAAGACACGGATCTTTTTCGTGCTGCGCCAGACATCAACGAGAACAGCGGTACTTACAAATTTTTGATGTCGTTTAGTGCAAAAAATTTTTAATTTTCTGACTTTTCTAACCTCCGTTTTAATTTTTTTGCTTGCTTCTATGTGTGACAATTTTTTCCAAAAAAGGTGCACAATTGAAAATGAAAATTTGCATATTTAG
>OZJO01012094.1:0-17368 GCA_900406225.1 Acrobeloides nanus | reverse complement strand
GGGGGGGGGGGGGGGGGAATTGGGGGTAGTCCACTCATTTCAGCATAAGAGAAGCCAAAGGGACCCTCTTGATAGGGTGACCGAATTGCAACTATTTGGTTGCAAATGCAACCATTTTGGGTCTTCTGCAACCATGCAATCAATTTAAAACATTTTCAACCATTTCTTATTTTCCACCAAAAATGTTAATTTTCTTCAGCTTAAAGACAAGTATTTCTCAACAAATTTTATCCTGCAGTGCTGTTTTTTTCTCTTATGGATTAATGATTTTAACAAAATTTGCTCAAAACTTATATGATAATAGAAGGATATGTCTGTCAATATTATAGGCCGACAAGGTGGGGGGAGGGGATCCCCGATGCGATGATCCTCCCTCAAACACCTCATTAAATTCGTCTAAGATTTTAAAAAAGGACCTTTTTTTTAGCGGACACCCAATTTTTATGGAGCACCTCATGTTCGGCGGGGTCCAGGCGGTGGTCTTCCCCTCAATTTTGGGTCTGTGCGTGCATCGGTCAGGGGGGGGGGGAGACTCCCCCCTTGCCGACCTATGATCAATATGCAGCAGGGAATTATGGTGAATTTTGGCAGGTTATGGTCTATTGTAAAAATGTTTCTGGTGGTGTGTAGGTGTGCAACATAACATTTTTCCATTTTTTGTGAATGTTTGAAAATTTCAACGTACGTGAAGTAATTTCGTTGCGCAACAGTTTTTATGAGATTTGTATGAAAATGTTAACATGAAAGCGTGAAAATTTTAGCATGAAAATGTTGGCATGAAAGTGTGAAAATGCTAGCATCAAAGGACCATTCTAGTAAGTTACAATCATATTAAAAAAATGATATATTCGGAAAGATCATGAAAAATGGAGCATTTTTTGTTTTTACGGCATGTTCTGAATCGTTGTAGTTTTCGAGATAATTGCGTTTGAAATTTTGAATTTGTGTGCAAGCTCTCCGTTGTAATACACAAACAGTTTTTAAATTTTTTGCTGAAAATCGATTTTTTCAATTTTCATAAAATAAACATTGTAGCAATTTTTTATAGCTAAATGAGGCGAACAAAATGACACTAAAATTATCCAATTTGAACATTGTTTTGAGTTATTGAAACGAAAACATGAATCAAAATTTTTGTTTCAATAACCCAAAACAATGTTCAAATTGGATCATTTTGGTGTCATTTTGTTCGCCAATTGTGCGCATTAGAGAACGAAAGCAAACAACTGTTTAAATCTATTTAGATTTTTCTTATAATATAAAAAAATTTAACTTATTATCTTAAGGAATTTTTTTCTGATGGAGCCAAAATTGCCAGTTTTTTTGTTCGTTTTCTTTTCCCGCACTTGCGCGCAGCCGTTCCATTGGACGACCTTGAGAGCTACACATCTTCCGGTTTTTCACGTGATGATTGTCTGGGGGCGCTTTTTCATCGAATGTTGCAGGCCAACCCGGCCGAACCTCAATACAAAGGCAGGAGTACTGCACAAAGCAATGATTGAGACTAAGCTGAATTGAAGGAACACTATCAATCCAACATGTTATTCGATTTTTCTTTGTTCGTCTTATTTTTAGATTTTCTGTTGGAAAAGGATAGTTATAAGATTTGTAATGATCTCATTGTTATAAAAAAATAATTTAAAACCTTGTTCAAGACATATTTTGAATAACTTTTTAGAGTCGAATAGACCGATAAAAATGAATCAATTCGGTCCAGATTTCCTGAACAACCAGCCAACTTTTGGGGAGTATTGCCATGCAATAGAGCACAAAATTTCGAGCATTCTCTGCTTTTACGGCACTACTTGAATATTTAACGGTAAAAAGTTATGAGTGAAACAAAGTCGCGAAAAAATGTTCAAATGAGTTTGACCATTGAAACAAAGAGCTTGTACCTAAAATTGATTTTTGAATTTACTTAAAATCTAAAAGTTATTAGGATTATTTAAAAAAGAAAGACGGCTTTTGTTATTTCTCGACGAGACGAATAAAACGACAATAAAATTATCGAACTTGCAAATTGTGTTGTGTTATTGAAAATAAAACTCTGATTCATGTTTTCGCTTCAATAACCCAGTACAATTTTCAAATTGGATAATTTTCGTATTGTTTTATTCTTCTCGTCGAGCTATAATAAATGCCGTCTTTCTTTTTTAAATAAACATAATAGTTTTTTAAGATTTTAAGTAAATTCAGAAATCAATTTTAGGTACAAGCTCTTCGTGTCACGTTTCAAACTCGTTTGAAAAATTTTTCCGTGATTTTTTTTGCTCATACTTTTTTCCATTAGATTTTAACGTAGTGTCAATAATAATTAGATCACCTGACTGAACTTTCCGCTGCACTCAAGTTTGCTTGAAATTTTATCAGTTATTGCTTTACCTTATTAGTGCCATTGGCTGCCAAGAACATATTTATTTTTGAAGCGCTCATAAATATTTTGTTATCAATTTTTCATAATATGATCAGCTGATTGTAAAAAAAAAAATCAATATTTACTTACTTTTTTGTATAAGATTTTAAAATCTGAAAACTTTGTATTCTTCTTTTCTTTGCATTTCTTATTATTATCTAATACCGGGGGCGAGCGCTTCCGGCGCTCAAGGGGTTGTCCCAAATTTTTTTTTGCTTTTTTCGGTTCAATTTTTTTCAATTTTTCGATTTTTTTTCAAGAGCATTCATCCAGGTTCGATTCCCATACTCGTCAGTTACTTTTTGCCTCAAATAAATTTGTTTTTTTTTCATTTTTTTGCCCAAAATACCCCCGAAACCGACCTCAATAGCACAAAATTCAATTTTTCCCTGCTATTTTAGGCCATAAGGAACAGTTTTAGCTAGTTTTGGAAAAAATTCGTATCTTTCCAGTCTGACAATGTAAAAAAGCCACTTTTTGCGTCACCATGTACACAGAAAATAAAACCGTAAGTTACTCAGGTAAAAATTTTTTATAGAACCTTGTTAGCTACTCATGTGTAAGTTATTTTTTAATTCAATTATATAATTTTCATTCACTCTTTCCGTTTTATCTCTATTATAAAGTTTTGATGTTTCACTTTTCTATTTTTTACATATGCGATTTGTGTAATGGTTAGTTGCGGGCGTCAAAGAGTGCGTTATTTCAGACCGGCAGTCAGCTGGTCGGGTGGAAGAAACGCCAACTCCACCAGACGGCCATGGTCTTATTTCAAGGCCTCGAACAACGTGATGCTGTTATTTTAATCATGAGTAGTTTTTTTAGAATTATATATATATACACTCATGGACAATGAATTTTGAAAAAGATTGAAAACTTTGGTCATTTTTTTGAAACATCATAATGGGGAATCATTATGATTTTTTTAATTTTTCAACAATTTTGAGCAAAAACATAAGGGGAAGGGACCATTTGGAAAATTTTTTCAACGATAGGGAGAGGGGCAATTGTTCGGATTGTCCCCCCTTCTCTACATACCTGATATATAGTTATTTTGATCAAAAAGCTTGAAAATTTTGGAAAAATAGCAAAAATCTTTTTTTTTATCCACCCTGTACCATATGTGGACAAACAGGTGTGGAGAGGGGATCTGATGCTGGGGTGTTCCCCAAAATTTATCTTGGTCTCCCTTACTTTTTTCGAATTTTGCCAAAATTTTGAGCAAACACATAAGGGGAAATTTTTCGATTTTTTCAACAAAAAATTGCAAAAATCTGGTCGATTTTTATGTAAAAATGGTATTTTTTGTGAAAAAATGGAAAATTTTGGTGAAAAATCATAAAGGGTGACCATTAGGATTTTTAATGGAACCAACCTTCCGCTCCGATGCTGAGTTGGTCTCTATTTTTGGCCTTTTGCCGGATTGTTTAGGAGGATCTCCAGCGGCGCAAAGTGGGTTTTGCTAGTGGGGGGAAACCCCCAAAAATTTACCTTGCCTCCCTCTACGTTTTTTCTAAAATTTTGGGCAAAATAAGGGCTTGGGCAAATGTAAAGAAGGCAACACAACATGATCAGTTCGTGCAATTTGTAAAAGTACGACTGCGCCGAACAAACCGATCGGGGCACCAAACGGGGCGCCGAATACGCCAAAGGGTCCAAATTAGGCTTAGGCCTAATTTGGACCCTAGGCTTAGGCCTAGCCTAAGCCTAGGCCTAAGCCTAAGTCTAAGGCCTAAGCCTAGGCCTAAGCTTAGGCCTAGACTTAGGCTTAGGCTTGGCCTAGGCTTAGATCTAAGCCGACCCTTTGGCGTGTTCGGCGCAGTCGTACTTTTACAAATTGCCCCAATTCGAATAATCTTTATGTTTTGAGTTGTTTCGTGTATTAGCGCGAAAACCCTTTCCTTTATAATTTATTCCATCTTTTTCTATCGCGATTATTCGCGTCGCATTTTTTCATCGCATTGCATTCTTGCCGCCGTTTTGGTCTGTAGATTTTGTAAAGGGCTTTTAGGTGTAGTAGTTTCGAGCTTTGTGCTTACTCTTGTTCCAAGGGTTCCTGATGCATGTTTCCGTGTTTTTGTACAGCGTTCCTTCTCAAGTTTTGCGTCCTGTTGCGTTGAAAAGCATAGTTTTGATGACATTTCTTTCTATAAAGAGTTTCTTTCCACCTCTTCCTCTAAAGCACGCTAGCTTTTCCGAAACTGTCGTTTGAACTCTTTTTACTGTCGGTTGTTGTACTGTTTATGCACAAAAAGGCTGAATAAATAAAGTTGGAGAAATAGTCTTGGTTTGATTTTAAAATATTTTCCTTTTTTATAATCTTTCTTTTAACAAAGTTCAACAGTATTTGTTTTGTAAGCGTTAAATCTTAAAATGTACTATATAAATGCTCAATTTACTTTTTTAACTTAAATATTCATGAAGAAACTGAATATAAAAAAATCTTTTATTGACAGACATATTAGCTTCCTTTAACCAGTATGATCTTATCGTTAAGCTATTCTTAAGAATTGTTTGTGGAGAGGAAAAAGTTTCAAGTTGAGCAAACAATTTTTAACTAAATCGTTCTCGCCTTCCGCAGTTGGATTTCCTGAATGCACTGTCTATCCATGAAGCTTTTGTTATGTTTGAGTATGCGCAAGCGCTTGGATAAATATTGATATACGTAATAAAAGCAAATGCATCTACATTTAAATATACATCGGTTAAATCTTTTGTTATACAGTCAAATCTCNAGCGCTTGGATAAATATTGATATACGTAATAAAAGCAAATGCATCTACATTTAAATATACATCGGTTAAATCTTTTGTTATACAGTCAAATCTCCATAAAGTGACACCTTTATATAATGACACCCCTTTCAATTCTATATAATGACTCCCCTCCCCCGAAATTCGCCAAAATCGAGGTTAAATCGGATTTTTTCAAGCGACCATATTTTGGGTAGCAGAAAATTGATACAGAACGCAGAAAGAGTTTTTAAGCTTAAAATCAATCATTTTCAACAAATTTTTTGCATGCAGCGCTTTTTTATGATATATTTTTGTGCGATTTTGGCGTTTTCGGCATTTTCCAATCTATAAACATGTGTATAAATTGCACATAAATTAATTTAAAAAGAAACAAGAAACGAAAAAAATTAAACAACTTTTTATCAAAACGTTGTTCCGACTTGAAAAAATGGATAGAAAATGACATCATCTTCAAAAAGCCGTATCTCGGCGAATATAAAAGAGTTTTCAATATTTTTTTAAACATATTTTTCATACAATTGGCTAACCAAATGATGCTCAAAGAAATATGAATTAAACTCGACTTTTTGGCGGTTATAGCGAATTAATCTAAAAAACCTCTATATAGTGACACCCCCTTCAATTCTATATAGTGATCCCTTCCTGGGGTGTCACTATATGGGCAATCATGTAAATATGCTATTTTTAAGCATGTTTAGAAATTACCTACATGTATTTCTTCAATTTTTAAACAGAAATAGTCATATTTAGGTTACTCGCTATCGTGCCTTTTTTCACGACTTTAGCAGCGCCTTTAACAATCGCACTACGCTAGCAGTCGTGCCGTGAATTGTGTTGGTACGACTCAGCACAACAACGTAATTTTGTTTGTCTCGTCGAGCTATAAAGAATGCCCTTTTCTTTTTTAAATACACCCAATTAAGCGTATTTAAACAAAATTAAAATTTAAGGTTTTATTGTCAATACTCAAATCCATTCAGCTTGCGGCACAACGCTATTGTGCCTCGAGTCGTGCCGGTACAACTCACGGCTCGACTGATAGCGTCGTGGCGTAGTGTAACGGCATGACTGCTAGTGTCATGAAATGCGCGGCACGGCTGATAGCGGGCAGCCTTACTAAGCATGTTTATCATTTCAATTTTTTATTACTCAAACACAAAAATTATTTATTTTTTTAATTGTAATTTTTATTAAACAATTCTTGAAATCGTCAAAATATTTGTTGTTCCACTTTGAATTATTTTGACTCAAAGTTTAATATTTTTAAATTTAATTTTTTAAAGCAAAATTGTTAAGATGAATTTTTTATTGTCAGATTTTTCTCACTGCTTATGAAAGGAAAATGGCGAAAAGAAATGCCTGACAATATCTAAACAAGGACTTGCAGAGTTGGTTCATTTTTTATCTCCATAATCTTTTTTAAAAATACTAAAATTCAATAATTATACAAAAAATGATCTTTTTGAAAAGTGCATGTTTTCGTTGTAATAAACAATAATTTTTCAAATTTTTTGCTCAAAAATTAACTTTTTTGCTCAAAAAATGAAACATAAATTATTTTTAATCGTTAACAATTAATAATTTACAATAGTAAAGATATTTACACTGAAATTTGACGATTAAAAAAAATTAAGTTTGTGTATTACAACGAAAACATGAACCCAAACTCAAATTTCAAATGCAATTATCTCGAAAACTACAACGATTCAGAGATTGTCGTAAAACCAAAAAATTCTCCATTTTTCATGATCTTTCCGAATATATTATTTTTATATAGGGTTTTTCCAAGTAGAGTTATCCTTTAACCATAAAAAATACTAGTCCTAATTTCTCAAATGCATTTGTACAAGTTAAATTTGCATTAACGAGCTTTTTCTCTTCATTATTGAAAATATGTCTGGCTTTTGTGTAGCATGAATCTTTTGACTTTTTTTTACTGTCTGGTTACGTAGCCAGAAAATGTGACGAGGAGACGAGCTCAATTCGCACAAATGGTTGTATGTTGCTTTCCTCCTTCTTCGTTGGGCTTCCTAGTCGCGGCTATGTCACACACACAACACATCACAACATACCGTGATTTTACGAAACCGGTTCTTGGGACTCTTTTCCCAATTTTCGTCCCGCTATCAGTTGCTGCATATCTTTTCGGGACCATGCGCCTGTTGGCCAAAGCTCTTCAGGCGTTTGATTTAAAGCATCACCACTCTTACGTTCTTCTTCTATGCTTATTATTTTAACAGCAATTATTATTTTTCTACACAAAATATTGTATAGATTGTTTTAACAGTTACAAGAAGATTTATAATATTTATAATAGGCGTTTATTTTATGGTAATTTTACTGCTAAAAATCATAGATTAAAATTTTTTATAAAAAAGTGAAAACAAACAAAAAATCGTTTCTGAAAATCTTTTTGTTTCTGTACCTGGGTCGATAAACATTCGTGAAGGTGTAGCGGTCCAGGTTCAGAAACAAAAAGTCGATTTTTCATAACACTTTCAACAAAATTTTTGCGTTATCCTACTACTATAAACGTGTAATGTGTGTATATGTTTGTCCAGACGATCTCGGGACGTTAAATTTAAACCCGGACTGCTAAAACAAAAGTTGTAGGAACGATGAGAGAAGACGATTGACACCAAAATCATCGAAATCGGAAAAATTATTTTTCATTTTTTTGACTTTGGGGGGACTAAAGTGAAAAAGTAGATTTTTAAAAAGTTCTCCAAATCGGCTGATTTTTTGTACTCGGGGGTTTTCAGGTATGGGGAACACGAATCCGAAGGAATTTTTGACTTTTGACTGCAGGAAAGAGTCGAATCGGCAAATTTCATGCGCAAATGACGCAGCGCAAATATTCGTGCGAAAATGATGCCAACTCGAAAAATCAATGGGGATTTATCACATTTCTAGCTATACAATATCTCTTTTTAACCAGGGATGCCCGTCATACGGCATACTTCAAACAGTGTACGACATACGACATCCCTCCTCAAATGGGCAAATGCCAGTTGGTGACATAAAATCTCTGCCAGTTGGCAACATAGATTTATGTCAGCAACTGGCAATTGGGGAAATTGCCAGTTGGTGACATAAAATCTCTACTAAGGCTTAGTCCTAGGCTTAGGCTTAGGTTTAGACCTAGGCCTAGGCTTAGGCTTAGGCCTAGGTTTAGGCTTAGGCCTAGGCCTAGGCTTAGACTTAAGCCTAAGCCTAGGATTAGGTCTAAGCCTAGGCATAAGCCTAAGCCTTGGCAGAGATTTTATGTCACCAGCTGGCATCTGCCCCTCAAATCCTATACCACATATGACATCCCCCTGGTAAAATTTTACCACCCTTTACCATAGTTGCGCATGGGTGTTTTTTATTGAGTTAAATATTAGTGTTTGATTTTTTCAATCGATCATGATTGTAAACGTTAGACTAAATATTTGAACATTAAATGGCCTATTGTTCAGTCAGACTCATGTGATTGTTGTCTATAAGATTTTCTTATCATTTCCTTTTTGATCAAATGAATCGTGTTTTTCTCTCATAAGATTGAAGTTATAAATGTTTTTCNTATTGTTCAGTCAGACTCATGTGATTGTTGTCTATAAGATTTTCTTATCATTTCCTTTTTGATCAAATGAATCGTGTTTTTCTCTCATAAGATTGAAGTTATAAATGTTTTTCAAAAAATGATCACTGTTGACATTTTAGTTTTTAATTTATCTGTTGTTTTTTCTTTTTTGCGTTATTCTTAATGTTAAATCAAACGTGTCACCAAAAGGGCTGTTCCAGTTCCAGTAACGTAAAGTTCCCATGTTTGCTGTTCCTATTCTGGTTCGTTAACTCGGGAGTGCCTGCTATATCATTCCGGCAAGTTTGCATGAAATCAAGGCTATTTTCTGATTGAATAAATCATACTGACAAGGGGACCTCACCTAGGCCTTTGAATTTTTCTAAAAGTCGAAAGTATTATTTTGATTTATCAAAAAACAATATTTTTGACGCTAGTCTTAGCGGCAATTTTTTTGAAATTTGATGTTTTCCGTTAGTTTACGGTCTAATTAAGCCCATTCAAAAAAATTTTTTTGATCTTTTTTAACGTATATGAGATCGTATTTCCATAACATGTCAAAAGGTACCCTAATTCAGACTCATGTATCCTTACCTTAAAGGACCAGTCCGAGCGGAAAAAAGTCGTTCTTTTTTGTTGATATTCTTAAAGTTCATGAAAAATGAAGCATTTATTGTTTTTACGGTAAATTCTGAATCGCTATCAATTTCGAGATAATCGTGAAGTTGGCGAAATTTGAAATCTGTGTTTTACAACGAAAACATGTACTTGAATGTTTCTACAATAATTTGTAACTATAGAAAATAACAAAACTTTTTNTTGGCGAAATTTTAAATCTGTGTTTTACAACGAAAACATGTACTTGAATGTTTCTACAATAATTTGTAACTATAGAAAATAACAAAACTTTTTAATATAGTAAGATATTTTAGAATTAACCATTATTACCTATTTATCTATTTTTATTTAATTGTCGCCGAACCCTCCCTTGTACTGGATGGTATCGGCGGCGCATTCTGATAATAATGCGATCGAGCATTCCCAACCATCATCTCCTAAGTTTCCTAATTTTGGGCAAACTGGAAGTCAGCATAATTTTTTCTTCCGTGATAATGGCTCTGCCACTCCGACGGCAGGTTCTGATTTGCTGAATAACGACGTTTCTCAAATTTTTGAGAACAATCCTACCTATAATGGCTTGAGTCTAAGCAATGGTTTTTCTTCCTCAATGAATTCTATATATACCACACCAAATGCCGATAATACATCCATGTTTGGACCATCATATACAAGCAATTATGTAAGAGGAGCAATTCCATTGACAAGGTATATATTATTATCGAGTATGTAAATGAAAAATTTAGATCGTCAACCGAGAAGATTTTGAGTTCTTCTTTCATAAATGCGGCCCAAAATACTGGAATATTACCATTACCAACAACTTCTGATGAAATAAAACNAGCAATTCCATTGACAAGATCGTCAACCGAGAAGATTTTGAGTTCTTCTTTCATAAATGCGGCCCAAAATACTGGAATATTACCATTACCAACAACTTCTGATGAAACAAAACTTGGTGATAAAAAATTTTTTTAAAAAGAAATTATTAAATTTATAGAAGGCAAGTCATCTAACAGCAAGTCCAATCTTGCACCAAAAAATCCAAAGCTATATAAGACAGAGTTATGTCGATCTTGGATAGATCATGGTAGATGCAACTATGGTGATCGGTAGGATTTATTAATAATCCTACTACATTAAACGATTTTTCGTATTTTTTTCTATTTTTTTCCAATTTTTTCATTTTTTCAATTTTTTTAAAAAATTTCAAAATTTTGTTCAATTTTTTCGATTTTTTTCCAATTTTTCATTATTTTCAATTTTTTCATTTTTTTTCAATTTTTTCCAATTTTTTCAAATTTTTTTCAATTTCTATCCAATTTTTCGTTTTTTCATATTTTACATTTTTAACCAAGCGTCACTCGGAAGTGCCGCTTGGAGTATCTGCTCAGAGTCACAACCCCCGAGCGCGGAGCACTCGGCTCCCAGCACTTTTAGTTTAAAAGAAACAATTTAGTTGCCAATATGCACATGGCGAAAATGAGAAACGTCAAATTCCACGCCATCCGAAGTACAAAACCGAAGCATGTCAATCTTACCATAAAACTGGTTATTGCCCTTATGGGCCGCGATGTCATTTTATTCACAATGAAGATCCTGTTCAACTTGCTCAAATGATTGCTACCAATGCTGCCGCTGTTGCTAACCTGCCTTCATCACAACAACAGCAACAAATATCACCGCCACATCATCGACCTAAAAACCTTCATATTCCTTTAACTGCTTCAGCGTCGGCTCCTGTTTCAGCGATAAATACACCAGTTGGCAGCATTGCTGCAACATCGAAAACACCTATACCTTTTTCAACTCCAATTCAACAAGGAACACAGATAAACCAACAAGAGGTCATTACATCGACTCCGAAACAGCATACATTATTCTATCGAAAGAATGGAGATTCAACTGGAGGGTCTCCAATACCATCATCTGCTGATTCCGGAACAGAATCGCCACTCGGTTCGTTTTCACCGGGAT
Source organism: Acrobeloides nanus (assembly GCA_900406225.1). NCBI lineage: Eukaryota > Metazoa > Nematoda > Chromadorea > Rhabditida > Cephalobidae > Acrobeloides > Acrobeloides nanus. The sequence continues at coordinate 6,042 of OZJO01012094.1, read as the reverse complement.
TTGAATTGGATGAAAGCTTGAGCCGATTGTCGCCTAATTCATTTCGTCGATCGGTAATATTTTGTACACAGGCAATCTAACATTAAAGTTCCGGTCCCAAAAAATTTTTTACAAAATGACTCATATAGGGGTAATTTTATGCAGGGAATCGATTGCGCGCATTCCCAAAACATGGAAACACTTCTTTAACCCTGATTCAAGGAATGGAGTTGGTGTATTGACGCGAAAATTGAAAAAAATTCTATTTTCTCCCTGAAAACATCCATCTGAGGGTAATCTTATGCGGGAATCAATTGCACACATTTTCTAAGCATGAAAAAATTATCTTGGCCCTAATTCAGGGAATGGAGTTGGTGTACGGGAGAAAAACGAAAAATTTTTTCGGGCCCCAAAAATCACCAAAATGCACTTTTTTGACTCATCCTGTAAAAGTTGTAGTACAATTCTTTATCTATCCTTTTAGATTAGCAGCAATAGCACCGGTTTAGCTGCTCTTCTCAATACGTATACTGGAACGGCATTAGGAAAATCTTCTGGTAGTAAGGTTCTAAATTCAGCTCTAGGTGGACTCAATAGCAGTCGCGCTTCACAAAGTTTTTCGGATTGGTCGACAAACGCTTTAACCAAAGGAATTAACGGCCTATCGATTGGAAACAATTCATCATCTTCATTGTTGTCTTCTCCGTCTGATTCGGATTCTTCTGGTATTGGCCGTACTCCTCCAAATGGACTTAAACGAACTCCGAATGATCTTCCCAAATCGGCTACGCTTGGTGCTATGCCTGCTTACCCATGGCCATCTTCCAACACAAGCCCTAACCGCCTCCCCGTTTTTGAACGTTTAAGTAATGGGCCTCTCTAATGCTGACGCTTGTAAAATTTAATATAACTTATTCTAAACCTTTTTGTTTTATATATTTAATGATATTGTATTCCTCTTCAAATTGTACTTCCTTTGAAAATTTTCACATATGTCTTTCATTTAAGAACCTTGTGCTTTTGACTGTTGCCTATTTTTGCTTAGTACTTCTAGGTTTAACTTTAATACTTATAAGTTTTAATTCTTTTTAAGATCAATACTTTAATTTAATATTAAAAATTATTAAATTATTCTCTTAATTGCATTTATATTATGCTTGAATTTTCATCTTCTCAATGCTGCACAATATAGTACGTGTTATCCTACTGCATTAACACTCGGAGGGCTGCTAAAATTGTTTAAAACAATTGAATCAAGACAGTTTTTTATGCTGACTATGAAAATCGAAAAAATTTTGAAAAAAGAACTCTTACGGGGGATCTAGGACTCATTCTTTGCGTAAGACCTCCGAAATGTTTACTGTTTTTTGGGAACCCTCTGAGTGTTAAACGCGTATAGCTTGTTTTATCGAAAGAGAAAAAAAAGTCTGGGGAGCATAACATAATGGCTAAGACGCTGGACTTTCATGTTATAGGTGCGGGTTCGATTCCACCAGGGTCGAAAATCTTTTTTTTCTAAAATAAGACTTTCGACCCTGACGGGATCGAACCCGTAACTATAACATGAAAGTCCAGCGTCCTAGCCATTATGCTATGCTCCCTGGACTTTTTTCTCTTTCGGTGAAACAAGCTATAATGTCTGTATGCTTGCACAGACGATCTCGGGAACGTTAGATTTAAACCCGAAGTGCCATTGCAAAAGTTGTAGGGAACAATAAGAGAAGACGTTTGGCACCAAAATCTTCGAAATCTGAGACAAAAATTTTTCACTCTTTGAGGACCAAGGGACCAAATCGATTTTTCAAAAAATTCTCTGATTTTTTGTACTCGAGAGTTTTCGGATATGGGGGGCACAATATAACCAGGGTCTATTGCATACAAAATTTTGAAATTTGCACTGAGCCATAACTGTTTGTTCTTCGTTCCTTTTTTTGCAACTTTCGCCTGCATGTCAAGCAAGTTAAAATATAAGAAAAAACATGAAAAACTAACCCAAACAGTTCCCTTTTGCCTTTCCTTCTTTAGATTTTATTTTATTTATTGAAGATTAGTTTAGTCAACTGATGTAGTAGTCTCTTTGGCAGCATTTATAGCATTTACTCTTTCATTTATGCGATTTTTAAAACTTGTTAAGCAAACGTGTTTAATTTATTGCCTTATTTGAAAATTCTTTCATAGATTTCTTTTAAGAAATTACAGAGTGTTTAAAAAATTCTGCCACAACATTTTATACCAAATTAATATAACAAAAACAATGTCCACTTTCTACAAAACACAATGTCCACTTTCTTTGTGCCCTAGGGGCGTTTTTAGGTACGGGGAATCGATTCCTGTAAGAATTGAGAGATGAAAAATTTACCGGCATCCTTTAGGGCACCAATAAAAAAAGGGAAATGATTCTATATGGAAACTCGCTATATAAACGTAAAAGTCAAGCAGTTTCGGTATTTAGGGATTTTCGTGATTGAAAAAATATGAATACGATTTGAGCCTCTCTGAGCTCAACCTAATCGTGGTTTGACTGAAACTGCAGACCTTTACATTTATGTAACGATTTTCCATGTTGGGTACTTTGGATCATAAGATCGTACAGGGCTATAGAAAATTTTTATCGCTCAATTCTTATGGGAATCGATCCTCCGTAAAACCATGTTTTTGTTGTGTTAATTCAGTATAAAATATTGTGATAGAACTTTTGAAACACCCTTTATATAGTAATTTATTCAATTTCTTTTATTATATATTATTTTCTAGAGAACGCGTAGTTTTTATGATAATCCACATTACAAACCCGGTTTATATTTACTATATTTGTTATGCGTTAACCATTAAAACATAATATATAATGGAAACTAAGAATTTTTATTTTGAGTAGTGTTAGAGAATGGCGAACCGATTCGGTCGGAGCAGAAGTCTCTTTTTCTTATTTTTATAAAAAACAAAATTTTTCAAGCTTTTTACAGGCAAAAATATGGCTGAATTTCGCACAGTAATTATAAAAACGTTCAAAAATTTTTAATTTTTAAGCTTTCGAATTGGCAATACGAACAAAAATGGCGGGTTATTCTGCTCCACCTTTTATTTGATTTGAAAACATAACAAATATAAGTATTATATTTAGAAATAGCTCTAGGAATTTCCACAACGAAAAAAGTGGAACTTCCACAACGGTCGATTTTCCCATGAAAATCGTTGTGGAAGTTCCGAATGTTGTTTTGAACCCCGTTGTGAAGTTCCGTTGTGGAAATTCCGTTGTGAAAATTCCGTTGTGGAAGTTCCTAGAGCCTTAGAGACTTTTACGAAAAAACAATTTGCAGAGTTGCTTGTCGCAAAAATGAATCTCATTTGCAAAATGTTTTAATTTAGCGATTTTTGTTTTTTTTAACGAACCATTTGGCCATACGTTTTGTTCCCGTCGGACTTTTTTGAACTTACTTTTCGCCGTGGTGTGCGTACGTACACATTCAAAAATGTTATGTGTACGCACACAAAAACACATTACTAACACTGCTCTATGTATGTTTCAAATGGTTTGCTAAAACTTAGAAAACTCATGAAAGTCTCTAATTATATTGCTTAATAGCTTTTTTAATATTTTAGTGCCTTTTTAAATAATAATGTAAACTTTATAATAATTTATCTTAACTCCAAATAATAAATTTATTAAAATAATCTTTATAAGGCATTTTTAAAATATGTATTTAAATAAAGTTGTATAATTATCAAATTATTTATGTAACATTTTCTAGCGGATATGTAATAATAATTTAAAGTACAATGCTTTATGTTGGGGGAGGAATTTTTCTGGGAATTGTTCTCAACAGGTGATAAGCACATACAAACTGACAGATTCGCATTCATAAGACAAGTGGAGGGACTAGTGACGGATTGTTTGAAAAAGATACCTGAACATTTTTCTGAAATCAAAGAACAACATAACTAAAATTAATTTTCTTAATTTTTTGAAACTCATTTGTTTAAATTATTTTTTACTATAAGAACCTATTTTCTTTATAAAAATAAATGATAAATTTGATCTTTTTGTTATAATAAAGTCTATTATATAAATTATTCATCGAAAAATTTCAACCATATAAAAATTAGTATCACTAATTTACCGGGATGCCGAGAGCTAACGTGTTCGGAGGGAAGAATAAAAGGTGAGAGTGAAAATCCCCCCTCCGAGCGATTTACACACTCACTTCACACTCAGGGGTTAAAAAATGAAGCTCAGATTCCGAGGAATTATTGAACAATTTGTGCCATAACTTAAAGGATATTAAACAAAAAAGCCATTTTTCGACCCTAAAATCTATCAATGGGACCCTCTTTATGTTTTTTGGGTCTCTAAGGCTCGCTTACATACTCAGCGTCAAGTCGAAGTCAAGCGTCAACCAGAGGTCGAAACAGCTCCAAGCCCGGTCCGTAAGGTCCGGATATTGGGTCTAGGCCTGGATGGCCCGGATGATTCGAACCCGGGCTTCTGCCCATGAGGCCCGGATTTTTTACTAAGAACTCTTACAAAGCAAGATTGAGCTAAACTTTATTCAAACAACACAATTACAAGTTTTTGTTTAAAAAATACGAAATTTTGGTGAAAAATTAATTTTGTCAAAAACATAAGGGGTGTACATACATGTACAGTAGGGGGGGGGGGGTAAAAGATCCAGCGGATGGATGGATGACCAAAGGGGTGAGATGGATGAATGAATGACTGAAAAACACTAGATAATTGATTTTTTTGAAAATTTTAAGACTTATGAAAAATTGTCATTTTTTAGTGATTTTTATATATAAAAAGTTTCAAAATTTTAAGAACACCTGTTCCCCCTTATGATGTTTTTCAGAATTTTTTATTTTTGGCCATGATGAAAAAATTTTAACCTCCTTTCCAAATAAATTTATTAAAGAAAAATATAAAATAAGTACAAAAAGGTTAAATTCTGACTAAAAGCAGTTAAAAAATTGAACATTTTGTTTAAAAAAGTGAAAACTTTTTGATTTTTCCAAAAAATTTTAAAAGTATGTTGCAATTATATGGGACCCACTAAATCGAGAGTTTTTTTCTAAGTAAGGACCGGACTCAGAGGACCATGGTCCTCTGGTCAACCACTAAATCGAGGGGCCACTATATCGAGGGCCATTTCTCAGTAATTTATCAACTTTTCGACGGATTCGAGCTCAGGGGCTCACTAAATCGACGTTCGACTGTATAATAGAGGTTTGTTGAATTGATTGGGCTCTTTTTGAGATGTTCTTCAGATTCATGGACTTGAGATGCTGTAAGAAGATTGGAGGCGAGTTCAGAGATTCTTGAGAAGATGGATAAAGCCGTATAACGAACGAAGAGCCAGCAGGTCATATGAAAAGTGGTGGTAGCACTGTCTTTTCGAACTTTGTGTCGCCATCATCACACGGACCATTGAGATGGTGATCTGGAAACTCGTTGAACTGCATAGCGAAACGACCAAGAATCAAGCTTCCGCTTATTGCAATGCCATTTGCCGAGAGGTTGGTACGGAAGGTAGCGTAAAACCTTGTCTTGGCATTGAAAGAGTAGTTGATTGTTTCTTAGAAAGATATATGGGCATATGTCGAAGATTCTTGGGTGGTGGTTCAAGCCGTAGAACGGACGAAGCACCAGCAGGTCATTTGAATAGGTGGTGGGCGCATAGGACTTTTGAACTTCGTATCTTCTCCACACAGACCATTGAGCAGCTGATCAGGAAACTCGTTGATCTGCATATCGAATAGTGACCAAGAACCAGGTCTCAATTCACTTTGATGCCACTTTGTCGAGAAGTTGATAATGAAGGTAACATAGAATCGTGACTTGACGTTAACTGAACGTTGAAGCTTTGATTGAATATAAGAAGATGGATTGAGTTGGAATAGTTAGATCGTTTTTGAGATTTTGAGACGCCATTTTCTTTCCCATTTTCAGATCTTGACTCTTAAAACTTATCTCATATATTGAGTACAATTGTTGTATGTTTATTTAGAAAATTTTAATTGCTTAATGTTCTTTTACATTTATTTATATATGTACTTATATAAAATTCG
>OZJO01012090.1:0-22183 GCA_900406225.1 Acrobeloides nanus | reverse complement strand
TTGAATAGGGAATCAGAGTACAATAAATTTTTCCGATTGTCATCCGTGCCGCCAGCTTCCATAATCTTAAAGGAACCTTAGTGCACTCGGGAAAAAAACACAATGAAAAAATTATATATTCGGAAAGTTCATGAAAAATGGGGCATTTTTTGTTTTTACGGCATGCTCTAAATCGTTGTAGTTTTCGAGATAATTGCGTTTGAAATTATTCATGCTTTTCGTTGTAATACACAAACTTTTTTGAATTTTTTTGCGGAAAAATCGATTTTTGCATCAATTTTTTAATTTTTCATCAAATGAACATTTTAGTAATTTTTCATAGCTAAATGAGATGAATAAAACGATACTAAAATTATCCAATTTGAAAATTGTTTTGGGTTATTGAAACGAAAACATGAATCAGGGTTTTCGTTTCAATAACCCAAAAAATGTTCAAATTGGATAATTTTGATGGTATTTTGTTCGTCGCATCTAGCTATAAAAAATTGCTACAATGTTCATTTTATGAAAGTTTAAAAAATGGATTAAAAATTCACAAAAGTTTGTGTATCACAACGAAAACATGAACACAAATTCAAATTTCAAACGCAATTTTCTCAAAAACTACAACGACTCAGAACATGCCGTAAAAATAAAAAATGCTCCATTTTTCATGAATTTTCTGAATATATTTTCTAAATATTTTTTACATGAAGTTTTTTTCTCCGAGTGGACTGGTTTTTGAAATTTAAGATTTTTGTTGCCTACTTTATAGTTATCATCACCAAGTTTCTCGATTTTTGTACATAGATACTTTCCAAATCTTTGAAGCCCGCTTGTATGCTCATTTATGAGAGGGAACAATTTGAAATATCGTTCCATCGATGCTGTATCGTTGGACAAAACAGCTGTGTCAAACTTCTTCTCGATTATTCCAATGAGATTTCCCGCTGCTTGTCTTAATATTTCATAGCTGTATTTCATCGAATGACCCGCATCTAGAAAAAGGGATACATGCACAACTGTTGCTAACGCTAATAGCTGAAGATAACGCTAACAGCTGCAGCTAACGCTAATAGCTGCAGCTAACGCCCAAGCAGCCTAAGCTTAAGCCCAAGCCTAAGCCCAAGACTAAGCCTAAGCCCAAGACTAAGCCCAAGCCCAAGACTAAGCCCAAGCCTAAGCCCAAGCCCAAGACTAAGCCCAAGTCCAAGCTTAAGCCTAAGCCCAAGACTAAGCCTAAGCCCAAGCCTAAGCTTAAGCCCAAGCCTAAGCCCAAACCTAAGCCTAGTATGCACAATTGTCGCTATTAGCGTTAGCTTCAACTACTAGCATTAGCATTATCAACAGTTGTGCATCCCCCCCCCCTAAAGATTATAAAAATTTCTATACCCAACCATTCTTACCCTTTGCGTCGATTTGCTCCCCCATTTTGAAAACAGCCGAATCCAAGGCAAGAAATCTGTGAATATGCTTTGCTGCCTCTTCATAATTTTCATGTTGCATAGCAATTTCAACACCCTCGGCACATGTTCGAAGATCTCGGAGGTCACTAACGCGTTGCAAGCACTCCACAACTCGGCTTTTTGCTACGTCCAAAGCCGAAACTTTGCTAGAGATTTTTTCGGCTAGTCCGGACACAACTCGCAGGTTGTTGGCCAATTGGCGCGAATCAATCTCCACGCACTCGATTTGATTGTTTAACCGAGATAAGGCCAAGTCAAACGTGTGCATCACGTCTTTATCACCTAGAAAAAAGGATGCACAATAAGTTTTGAAACAAATTCTGACCTATAGCAGCGCCTGTTCGACCAAGTTCATTCTGGATATCCTTCAAAATCCGTTCTTCAGCATCTCGTGCTGTTTGTAATTCAGAACGTAGATCTGTTAGCAAATCGGAAAAGTCCTCTTCATCTTCATTTTTAGATTTTTGGTTACTTGGTATGTGATTGGTTGGCTCCCAAACTAACGGTCTTTTAATCTAAAAAAAATTAACTCGTTTTTCTCAAAGCATGAAAACGCTATCTTGACCCTGAATCAGGGGAAGAAAATTTGTGTATTGACACGAAAAACGTTTTTTCCCGTAAATCGTACAAGATGGCTAGATTGTTGAAAATGTTACTCCTGGGTTTTTTTGCGGGAAATCGATTTCGCGCATTCCCGAACCCTGAAAATTCTTCCCTGATTCAGGGAAGGGGTGTTTTGAAGCGAAAATCGAAATTAGTCGTGCATGAGGGCTAGATAGTTGAAAATGTCACTCCTGGGTTTTTCTATGTGGAGAATCGGTTTCGCACATTCCCGAACCTTGAAAATTCTTCTCTGATCCTGATTCAGGGAGAGATCTGTGTATTTCGCTTCAATACACACTCTTATTTCCCTGAATCATGGTCAAGAAAGCATTTTCAGGGTTTGGGAATGCGCGCAATCGATGTCCCGCATAGAAAAACCTGACATTTTCAACCACATAGCCCTCTTGTAAGGGTATTTTTCGATTTTCGCTTCAATAAACTAACTCCTCTCCTGAATCAGGGTCAAAAAAGGGGTTTCAGGAGTCGGGATTGGGCACAATCGATTTATCGCATAGAAAAACCCGTGGGTGTCCGTTTCGATAATCTATCTCTCATGTATCGATTTTAGCTTCAATATATAAATTTCCAAAACTTCAACTAAAATTAAAGCCATCAAAAAATTTTTTCATACAGAGTGATGTTCTACAAAGTTGTTCGGCGTTATCCCATGCAAAACTTTGCAGAACATCACTTTTTGTGAAAAAGATTAATTTCTTGAGTTAGGGGTTCCAAAACATCGTGTAGGAAAATCCACACGTGTGCATGATCAGGTTAAGCAGCATTCTGATGTCTCTAGAAAAACTTACGTCGTTAAAAGTTGGTTCAGAAAGCATATTAATAGGAGAGAAAATTGGTCATCTAGCTGTATAATTCCATGATGGCGAACGTCCAACTCGTTAATAAATGCAAGTTATGTTTGTTAATGCGTGGACAAATGCAATCTTTTGCCAAACTCTTGTCTTATACCGCGAAATTTAAATGTGTTAAAAATTGTATAAAGTTTTTTTTACTTTACAAGGAAGACTATCAACTTGCTCGCCTCAGATTTTGCTGAAATTTAGCTCAAAAGATTCCTCATACCCGACTTGATTATAAATTTTTTTGGAATTATCGGCCCATACGGCTTCTTGGCTGAGATATGAGCGTCTAAAGTTCACAGAAAAATTCGAATTTTTTTGTGAAAAATGGAATTTTTTTGTTAAAATTTAAAACACGATTTCTGTAAGAATCGACCTTTGGTCTAAGGCCGAGTGCACACTTTTTTGTGATGGAAAAATTTTTTTCTCGAAAATGGGCTACCCTATTGTTTTCGACTATGCTGAGTTCGAAAATCACAAAATTTTTATGGATTTCATGATTAGATTTTTCTGTGCTGCCATCCGGTATATTGCTCATGTCCTTATCAAGATCATTAAATTCAAATGCGTTTATCTCGGGATCTATAAATGCTAGTGACATGATCTTGGGCTCGTTGATTTCGTCTGACCATATACTTTCTTAGTTAGAAAGATCATAAGGCATTGTTCCCTATTAAACAACGAGCTAGACGACGATCTTTGAAAAGATCGCTCATTTGTGACCACCCTAAATTATATAGATATCGTGTTAGAAAAAATTAAGGACTTTTCCTGGGTACTTCTCTTCGGTTTTTATTACTACTATATCAGAGGATTCCGAAGAGTCTTGGTTCATGTGAATCCATTAATTTATCATTTGCGGTTGCAGTTGGTAGGATTTTAAACTTGTGTCTAGGATAAAAATTACTTTTTAGCTAGCCAATTCAAAACAATCAAAAGAAATCTTCAAAATGCGATGGATAAGAAATCATTACTTGCGAGGTAATCCATTTTAAAGCCCTCAAAACTTTTCTTTAACTTTAGTACGATGGCTATGCTTCTTGTCCTCTTGTGGTTGATAGAAAACATGTCATTTTCGCAGAGTTTAGTCCGTAATGACCGTTGGAAACTTTTCCCTGGGATCAATAAAAACCACAACGTATACATTGAATCATATGCCTCTGTGTTGCAGTGGCGAAGGCGTCGGCCATTCCACAACAAAAGGTGTCGGTTTCGGATCACAGCGGCGGTCCGATTTCAGTCGATTCAGAATCTGCTGAATCGGACCGCCGATTCAGAATCGGCTGTCCGTTTTTGAATTTCATCCGATTTTGAATATTCAAAATCGGATGTCCGCGAAGGTCACCTATCAAAATTTCGAAAAATTAAAATTTATCCCTTAAAATTTATCCCACTTAAAATTTATCCCTTAAAATTTACTCCTTGAAATTTATCCCTTAAAAAAAATTAAAATCATGTTTAAAACACCTTAAAACGTCGCCAAATGAGCCAATTTTTTGTACTCGGGGGTTTTAGTGTACGGGGAACATGAATCCGAAAAATTTTTTTGCCAAAACAGCCTATATAGGGATAAAATCATGCGAAAAATCGATTGCGCGCATTCCCGAAATGTGAAAATGCTTCCTTGACCCTGATTCAGGGAATGGGTGGGTGTATTAAAGCGAAAATCAAACATTTTCGGATTTTTATGAGAAAACCGTCGATTCTTAGGTTTTTCTAGGCGGGGAATCGATTGCGTGCACTCCCGAAGCGTGAAAACGCTTCCTTGACCCTGATTCAGGGAAGGAATTGGTGTATTGAAGCGAAAATCAAACATTTGTGATTTTCTCATAAAAACCCGAAAATGTTTGATTTTCGCTTCAACAAACACACCGTTTTTGCCCGAATCAGGGTCAAAGAAGCATTTTCACATTTCGGGAATGCGCGCAATCGACTTTTCGCATGATTTTAGATTTTGTAAAATGTTATTTCGAATAAAAAGGCATAATATGCAACGGTATTTTTTTTTAAATGGTCAAAAAAGTGTTAAAATAATTGTTAAAATAAAATTATTGCTAAACTTTTATTGAATGAATACGTAAATAATAAACTTATAAAAGATGTAAATAATAAATTTACAAGATGTAAATTACTACTTTTTATCAAGTTAATTAAAGATTCAAAATTTTGGCTTATTTCCCCTGGCAATTGCATTGGCAGACCGGTGCAGGAGGGCATTTACGATCTCCAGTACAGGAGCATTTATCAAACACTTGACTGTAGTCTCCTAAAATGTTATAATTAAAGGAGACGAAAAAAAGGTTACCAGACTCATATCCGGAAGCAATACAAGTTTTCGAACATTCGAGTCCAGCAGTAGCGTTTGCAAACACCATAATGGATCCAAGAATAAGAAAAACGAAAAATACTGTTTTAGAGTTCATCCTAAACTTTCATAAACATAAAAACGAAACTTTAAATAGAAAAAAATAACACTAAAAAATGTTTCATTAGGCATATTTAGTCAACATTTCACTTTCTAGGGGGTATTTTTTTGGCGAAAACGCAAATTAAAGGTTAAAAGATTTAAGCAAATATAAAAAATGGGGATTTTATGCCCCACTTCTCTCTCAAACCCATTATAGTAAAATTTCTCGATCTCTCAACACGACCAAAAGTTTAAAAAAATTCATAGATGAACTTATTTGATACCTTATTTTTCAAGAAAAAATATTTTAAAAAAATATGGAAGGCTAAGCAGATTTTTTTGACTTGTTTTGATTCAAAGACAACCTAAGAGAACACCTGTTTAACCAGTCTAGGGGGTATTTTCGAATGATTGTGCTAGTGATGTTCGAATGATTGTGCTATTCGTCAAGAGAAAAATTTCAATTTTTTGTGACATGAGCAATATACCGGATGGCAGCACAGAAAAATCTAATCATGAAATCCATCAAAATTGTGTGATTTTCGGACTCAACATAGTCGAAAACAATAGGGTAACCCATTTTCGAGAGAAAATTTTTCCATCACAAAAAAGTGTGCACTCGGCCTTAGACCAAAGGTCGATTCTTACAGAAATCGTGTTTTAAATTTTTACAAAAAATTCAATTGTCAAACAACTTTTTTTCAAAAAAATTTTTTTTTGTTATTCAGCATAACTCAAAAGAATAGAATATCCCGGAATTTTGAAGAAGTCTTCCCGTGTTAACAAGAAATCATTGAAAAAAGTCTAGTTTATATTTAAAAATTTTAAGAAAAATCTACAATGCACAAAGTTATAATGGAATATGAGATCATTAAAAAAACTACATACAATGTATACATCAATAATCTAGTTTAAAAAAAGTACACTACAATTGTGCTGCTCAGAGTTACCAAAAGTGACAAGCATTTTGCTTTGCCAAACTCTTGCCTTATACGGCCTCAAATATGCGAATTTTGGTCACGGTATAATTTGTTCATGGTAAAAACAGGTAACAATCATGTGTCACCATGGTGTCCAAAATTCGCATATTCGAGTCCGGTGACAAGATTTGTCATTTTTGTAACTTTATTACCAAAATTCGCATATCAATTATGCGAATTTTGGTCACTACACCACAATATCCATGTAGTAGTATTCATATTGGTTGACCCATTTGAAGTCATTGAATTTGGAAATACTATATACTGCACTAGGGTCAAACACCCGTATTGTTGAGACCTAAATCTGTGTGAAAGCATGTGTGGTGTAAACTAGAGCTTGGAAATCGAATTTCGAAACGGTAATAACCATTTCCTTGTTGTGTATTACAACGAAAACATTGTAATAAATGTTTTCGTTGTAATACACAAACTTTTTAAAAAAATTTTGCGGAAAAATCGATTTTTGCATCGATTTTTTAAACTTTCAAAATTGTTTTGGGTTATTAAAACGAAAACATGAATCGGAATTTTCGGCTTAGACCGAGGCTAAACCTAAGCCTAGGCTTAAGCCGAAAATTCTGTTTCATGTTTTCGTTTCAATAACCCAAAACAATTTTCAAATTGGATAATTTTCTTATTTTGTTCGTCTCATTTAGCTATAAAAAGTTACTACAATGCTCATTGTATGAAAGTTCAAAAAAATCGATTAAAAATTCCAAAAAGTTTGTGTATTACAACGAAAACATGAACACAAACTCAAATTTCAAACGCAATTATCTCGAAAACTACAACGATTCAGAACGTGCTGTAAAAACAAAAAATGCTCCATTTTTCATGAACTTTCCGAATATATTTTTTCATTTTGTTTTTTTCCGAGTAGAGACTAGTCCTTTAACGTTTTTTTGATCTGTTATCCATGCTCTAGTGTAAACAAAACATGCCTATTCCCGGATATCATAAACTGTTCGAAGCTGTTCGTCCAAGTGGTATTCTATGAACAAAAGCGGTTGGACCAGTGAAATTGGTTTGCGCCAACTCTGCAAAGCCGAGTGGTACGACTTTATCACCTTGTCTTGCATCACCATTCTTTCTCTGTCCTATCTTTACAATCTCTTTGATGCTCGATCGAATCAGTCGTTGTGTTTTATAAAAGCTTTCTTTGCGTNTATGAGTACCAAATAAACCAGCTTCAAAATCAATTCGATATAGGTGGAATTCGAACCCTGTACCATTGGACTCGAAGAGCGGGAGCACTACCAATGAGCCAAGCTCATGATAAAATGCGGATTTGTAATTTTGCTTATAATTTAACATGAATTTTTTTCTTTTGTACTGTATGGTACTTTTTCTTTTGTATAGTACAAAAGAAAAGATTCATGTTAAATTATAAGCAAAATTAAAAATCCGCGTTTTATCGTAAGCTTGGCTCAGTGGTAGTGCTCCCGATTTCGAGTCCAATAGTACAGGATTCGAATCTCACCTACGTCGAATTGATTTTGAAGCTGGTTTATTTGCTACTCATAGCACTTTTTTGAAAAAATTTTTTGTGGAAGTTGTTCAGCATGGTCCAAAACACTCAAATCAACCGAATTTTAAAAGAGTATAAACTCTGAAAATTCTTCCCTGATCCTGATTCAGGGAGACTTCTGTGTATTTCGTTTCAATACACCGACCCCTTCCCTGGATCAGGGCTAGGGAAGCATTCTCAGGGTTCGCATATTTAAGAAAAGTGCTTCTTTTACTTTATAAAAGCTTTCTTTGCGTTCCGCTCGAGAACTTCGAGAGCTCCGTTCCGATGATTCCGCGCTGTTTTTTTCAGATCCTGGACGATATCTTGTAATCATTGTAAGTACTATTGGAAGAATTATGAGCCCTGGAAAACATAATTAAAATTGCAAATAAAATATACAGGGTGTTCCAAAAAACCGCCATCTGGTAATTTTGTCACGTCTGGGAGGCGTTTTCAAGGGTTTTTGATGCGCGCAATCGATTTCTCGCATAAAAATACCCCTGACGAATAATTTTGGAAGAAAAAAATTTTTTGAAAAAAATGACCAAATGGCAGTTTTTTTTTGGAACACCCTGTATAAGAAAAACAACCATGGAACATTCCTAGTAGAACAACAATCACAATCGTCTTCAAGAATACTAGCGCCAAATAAGAGGGCTTGAAAATCAATGAGAACAATGCAACAATTGTCGACAGTCCCACTTGTACCATCGGCCAGCCAATTACGCCGAGTGCGTGTTCGATTCGCATGCGTGGATGCTGAAAGAAGAACTCCGTTGGCTAACGGAACTAACACTTCACAAGGGACATCCACGAAGTGATGCTTGAATTTTTCAACAAGTCCTATATATTCTGAAAGAAAATAGAGGAGATAAAAAATATACACTACTAGATAAGTAAAAAATGATCCCTTCAATCAAAAAGCAGAGTGGCTCAGTGGATTGGTTGCAGGCCATTGACCTTACGGTCCATTGTTCGACTCCCCTTGCTGTCAAAAAGTTTTTGCCCGAAAAATTGAATTTTTGTGACAAATCGAATTTTTTTGTGAAAAATCAAATTTTTGCTCAAAAATCGAATTTTGGACAAAAAATTGAATTTTTTCCCCTTCAATCAAAAAACAATGTGGCTCAGTGGTTTGATTGAAGGCGAATGATCTAACGGTACAGGGTTCGACTCCCCTCGCTGTCAAAAAGTTTTTGCCCGAAAAATTGAATTTTTGTGAAAAATCGAATTTTTTTGTGAAAAATCAAATTTTTGCTCAAAAATCGAATTTTGGACAAAAAGTTGAATTTTTTTCCCTTCAATCAAAAAGCAGTTTGGCTCAGTGGATTGATGACAGACCAATGATCTGACAGTCCAGGGTTCGACTCCCCTTGCTGTCCAAAATTTTTTGCCTTTTCTTAAAAATTTTTTATCTCCTCAAAATTAGAGTTATAGAGCTAATTTTGTTATTGCTAAAGGGTTATCAGGTATACTCTTTCAGAATATATAAAAAATTTCAAATTCAATCGTTACTTCGTGCATGTCCCTTGTCAGTTCACTTACCAACTCTGAAGATGTTTTATAATAATGGAAGCTGATGTGGGCGGTGAAGTCAATGGAAAACCCGATGGCCATCAGCAACGCTGCCATGCTCAACGGATCCAAGTCAACGCCCCATAATGAAAGTAGGCCGAAGATGCCCCAGCTAATACTGAAGACTGAGAAGACAGCGGTTATGATGCTCAGAGTGTGTGGGATAAAGAGCCAACAGATTAATGCGGTACAGACAATTGCTACGGCTACGCTTCCATACAAGGTGCTATCGATCGACATTGTCTAAAAATGGGAAAAAACGCTTCTCTGATTCAGGGAAGGCGTATTCGTGTATTGAAGCGAAAAGTCGCAAAAATGCAATTTTTGCCTAGAAACGACCCCGAAAAAAAGTGCTATGAGTACAAAAGAAAAAATTCATGTTAAATTATAAGCAAAATTAAATCTCGCATTTTATCGTGAGCTTGGCTCAGTGATGGTGCTCCCGACTCTGAGTCCAATAGTACTGGGTTCGAATCCCACCTACGTCGAATTGATTTTGAAACGATTTATTTGGTACTCTTGGCACTTTTTTCTGGTAAAAAGGCTATGGAACCTCTCTTTTTCACGGAGAGGTTCCATAGCCTAGTGGATATCATCACAGACTCCGAATTTGAAGACCCGGGTTCAATCCCGCTCAGAGCCAAATCTTTTTGCGTCGTCCAAAATTGATTAAAATTTTTGCCTAGGGGTAATTTTATGCAAAAAACACGATGATGATATTATTTTTTTGTGAAAATTTTTTGTAAAGAATAGAAAAATCAATTTTTTAAAAACGTC
The DNA here is from genome assembly GCA_900406225.1 of Acrobeloides nanus. Taxonomy (NCBI): domain Eukaryota; kingdom Metazoa; phylum Nematoda; class Chromadorea; order Rhabditida; family Cephalobidae; genus Acrobeloides; species Acrobeloides nanus. The sequence goes on along the minus strand of OZJO01012090.1, from coordinate 12,029 downwards.
AAGACTTAAGTAAAAAAAAATTTTCACGAACAAATAATATCACCATCGTGTTTTTCGCATAAAATTACCCCTAGGCAAAATTTTCATCAATTTTGGACGATGAAAAAGATTTGGCTCCGAGTGGGACTGAACCCGGGTCTTCAAACTCGAAGTCTGTGATGCTATCCACTAGGCTATTATGAATTTTAGAGAAAAGGAATTTTTCAAGATGCAAAAAAACCCCTTACTTGATCAACAAATGGGGTGTGGTCTGAATAGACATAAACTCCCAAGTCACTATATTTGTCGGCTATCCTTCGCCAATGTTTAACGGCCGGTATAAGCTCATGATATTTGATCACTTCATGAAAGTTGGTAATAAAAAAGAACTCCGAAATGCACGCTGGAAGATTGTCATTGCAAGCGCTCTGATTGAAATGCACAAAAGAAGCTAAGTAGAAGTATGTTGCTGAGCGAAAGAACGATGGGATTTCCACATACGTGAATTCCTCGGATTCACCATAGAAGCGTAAGAATTCTTCATAAGGCCTTAGCCAAAAGAAGGTTGAACCTGGGCCATAGCTGTTCGTGGCAGTCTCAAATTCTTCTACCAAGGACTTGATCCCTAGTAATTGTAAGATAAAAAAATGACATACAATTTTTTCTCACACAATTTTTTTTCTTACATTATTTTTTTCTTAATCGAGATGCGTCATGACGCCACGACGCCTATCACGACTGCATCGCAATGTCATACGGCGTCTCGACATCATAATGGCATCGCGGCGTCATGACAGCATCACGACGGCATCGCGACATCATGACAGTGTCACGATGTCATATGGCGCCACGACGGTGTCGCGGCTTTATGACGGCATCGCGGCGTTATGGCGGCATCGAATGTCAAGATAGTATCATCGCGACGTCATGATGTCATACGGCATCGAGACTTCACGACAGTGTTATGACAGCATCACGATATCATGACAGTGTCGATATCATGATATTCATGATGGCATCGCAACGTCATGACGGCGTCGCGACATCATGACAGCGTTGCGGCTTCATGATGTCATCGCGGTGTAATGACGGCATTGCGACACCATGACAGCGTCGCGATGTCACGACGGAATCGCGGATTCATGACGGCATCGAGACGTCACGACGGCATCGCGATATCATGACAGTGTCCGATGTCACGACGGCAACGCGAAGTCACGACAGCGTTGCAATATCATGACAGTGTCATGGATTATGACGGCATCGCACATCACGATGGCATCTTCGAGTCTATGAAATAAATCTTTACTTTGGAGTCGTTCCGGATCTCGTAGATCGCCTGGATTGAGAACAAACACAGAAATCGGTTGCATATTTCTCAACGCTGTTTCGTAAGTGTTTTGAAACTCTTGGAGGTAAGAATCCGGAAGTGCCATTTTGTCGATGGCAATGTGAACTCTGAGTTGCTTTATACCAAACCACCCGATCGAGAAATAACATAACATGATTAAAGCCACGACTAATCTGAATTATCTAGTTAAAGGACCAGTCTACTCGGAAAAAACTCTATGTAAAAATTATATCTTCGGTAAATTCATAAAAACTGGAGTATTTTTTGTTTTTACGGCATATTCTAAATCGTTGTAGTTTTTTGAGATAATTACGTTTGAAATTGTTCATGTTTTGGTTGTAATACACAGACTTTTTGAATTTTTGATTCATGTTTTCGTTTCAATAACCCAAAACAATGTTCAAATTGGATAATTTTGGCGTAATTTTATTCCTCTCATAGGGTTGTAAAAAATTGCTACAATGTTCATGTTATGAAAAATTAAAAAATCGACGTAAAAATCGATTTTTCCGCAAAAAATTCAAAAAAGTTTGTGTATTACAACGAAAAGCATGAAGAACTTCAAACGCAATTATCTCGAAAACTACAACGATTCTGAACATGCCGTAAAAACAAAAAATGCTTCATTTTCCATGAATTTTCCGAATATATAATTTTTACATAGAGTTTTTCCCCGAGTGGATTGGTCCTTTAAAACTCGTATATAATTTTTTAAGAATACCTAGTAGGCCACTTGGTGACAGCCTTGGCCCAACTTTTTACTAAACTATTGTGAAATTTGACAAAATTTTCCAGCCAGGAATTTCTTGCCTAAAAATTTACATGCAATAAATTTGTTGGAGCTACTATACAATATATTACGAATCAAAAATGCTTCCCTGATTCAGGGAAAGCCTGTGTATTGAAGCGAAAAGTCGCAAAAATGCGATTTTTTTGAATATTGTTGATTGCGTCTTCGCAGGGGGAAAAGTCTAAAAATTTTCGAAAAATTGTTCAAGTTAGTGGCCCCCCCCCCTATTGTGTATAGCTCCATTTCTTTGGTTAAAAAGAAGATTCGAAATTGTGTAAGTTTGATTGATAAACTTACTTGCGGATTAGCCTTCAAACAACACAAGAAAGATTGGTAGCCATGATTTTCTCGCTTACTACTCAATCCAACAATTGCGGAGAATACTACCAACTGATACAGCCAACAAATTATGATGGCGATCGCCGAATAAATACAAAAAGTTCGTATTGCTGGTGTATCCGAAAATGCACCGACAGTAAAAGAAACAGCGTTAGTCAACGAGCTAAAAAAGTATGCGTAGAATTTTCTTGCTCACAACAAAAACCTTATCGTGATCGATGGACCTGCATCTTCTAAAACATTTGCCATTCGTTCGGGAAGTGACAAGGTCGGATCACTTCTGTCCCATGCTCGAAGGATAATGAAGATGTCATCGACGCCGACGCTGAGCACTAGGAATAGAGAGGCAACTACGATTGATTGAAATTTGATGTCTAGTGCTCCCATGATGCCAAGTGATGAAGAGAGTGCCAACAGTGGGATCAAGCATCCGATGAGTGCTTCCCAAGGTTTACTTTGAGCTGGGACAAGCCTAAATAGCTTGTGGAAATTATCGAAAAAAATTTTATGGGGCCGAAAAAAACCATTTTTGTGTGTTTTTGGGGTCAAAAATCGTGAGCTCTGGGGAAAAAGTGGTCTAACTTTTTCAAATCAACGCGAAAACTTATTTTCTCGCGCATACAGGGGGTTTTTCCTACCGGAGAATCGATTGGCGATGGTTTCATGTCTAAAAAATTTTTCTGACCTACCTAGCCTCTGTTGAAAATGAAAATTTTTGAAATTTTTTCAGATTTTAGCGATTTCGATTGTAATATGGTTTTGTCATACGGGGAACATGAATCCGAGCGATTTGAGCCGTTTCGAATCGAATCTGACCGAGTTTTGGTGAAAAAAACTCCTCTGGAAGGCAAGAGTACAAAATTGCTGGGGTACCCCCAACTTCAAAGTGGCGTAGAAAATTCAAAATAAGATAGATTTACACCAAAATCTAATCGATTGTGCCCCAAGTATTCCTCTAACGATTGCTTTTTAAATTAGGTGAAAAGACTTTAAGGGTCTTGACAAAAACCGTTTTAAGTGACTGGGCAGAGGTCAAAAAACTTGTGCTCCCATGTAACAAAAGCGCACTTACATAAGAGGCGCGCGGAGCGCGTCTCAATGCAAGTTTAGTAGTATATGGGTGCATCTGCAAGTGATGCACCCATATACTACTAAACGTGTTGTTGCATATACCGTTCAGAAACGGGAACTTGCCTGAATATTGACACGAAAACCCTGAATTTAGTTTCATTCTGTTATGTCGTTTTATTCGTGTCGTTTCATTCGTATCGTTTCAAACCTTACGGGTTTGAATCTGCCTGAATATTGACACGAAAACCCTGAATTTGGTTTCATTCCATTATGTCGTTTCATTCGTATCGTTTCATTCATATCGTTTCAAACCTTACGGGTTTGAATCTGCCTGAATATTGACACGAAGACCCTGAATTTGATTTCATTCCATTATGTCGTTTCATTCGTATCATTTATTCGATTGTTATCAGTGTATCCGAACTATGTCGTGTAAATTTTTTTTCCTTTAAAAATTTTCTTATATTAGTCGTTCTCCCCTTATAATCTATCGCTGTCTTCTTGTATCGCCAAAAGTTCCATTTGTGTAAATCCTTGTTACTTTTCATTTCGATCATGTTATGCAGTGAGTTGTCGATCCGCATAGTTTTCCCATTCGCTCATTCCTTGTACCGATGTGCGAAGAAATTATTCAAAAGGTAGACATGCAACTTAGGGAAGTAAATCAGACAGTTCTTAGAAGGGAAGCCGCCTAAGTAGCTTTTTTTGGCTTGTGGTCAGCCTTCATTGAACCGGCTGAAGAAGCATCGTTTGGGCCAAAAACGTGTTTCCGCCCAACACTTAATAGCGCGTCCAAATTTATGAGCTGAGCGAAATCTGCCCATGTATTGTTTTAATAGCTGAATTATTGACTCGNATCTTTTTTTTTTAATGATACGGCGACCACCGAGATCTACACTCTTTCCCTACACGACGCTCTTCCGATCTAATTTTTGCGCCAATAAAAATCCTGCTGATGACGTGATCAACTTTTTCTTCTTACCTTATAGAGCAGACAATAACGAAAACGATCATAGCAATAATCGAGCCTCCTATGAGAGGCGCAGTTTCGACACCCATCCGGCGGACTTCTTTTGAGACTAAATAATCTGAAGTCATGCCAGTCTAAAAATTATGGACTTGATTTGTAGTGAAAAACGCCGCGTACTTTTAATAAGACATTGTATTTGGGATCTTCAAAAAGTCGGAGCGCCGCATCTTGCCATTTCTCCAGAATATCAGTTTCTTCGTACGAGGCAACCAAATAAAAAGGCATCACTACAGTTCGAAACGAAAGGATTTCACTCGTGTTTGGTTTCAATTCGATGTCGTAGACGTTGTTTCCTTAAATTTGTTATAGTAGAAGTAGTGATGTTCAACGTGAGAACGATAAAAGGGTGTGTAATAAGTGATACGAGATAACGCATTTTGATAAAAGTGTTAACGATTTTTGTGATACCACTAGTAAAAAAAGGAAAACAAGTTTCCCTGATTCAGGGAAAGCGTATTGTGTATTGAAGCGAAAACGCAAAAATAACGATTTTTGTCTAAAAACAAAAAAAATGTGTGGAGAATCAGAATTTGACATGTATAAAATTCCTCTTCGGATTCAAAAAAAGCTGTATACCGACGCGAAAATTCGAGAAAATAACATTTTTGGTATAAAAAATAGCTTTTCTTGAATCCGAGGGGAAATTTTATTAATGTCAACTTCGGATTCCCCGCACTTTTTTGTCGTGTTTAGACAAATTCAAATTTTTGCAACTTTTCGCTTCAATACACAAATACACCTTTCCTGAATCAGGGAAGCGTTTTTCGAGTTCCCGATAACCCTACTTACCAATAAAAGCCTGACTCCCAAATAGCTCCAAAGTAGGATAAGTATGTGTTAGTGGATCATTCGGCTTATACAGCTTCAGGAATGCCAATAGCGCTGCGTTCAATTCACAATATGGTTCACATAGATCCACAAAACCATATTTCCTGCCATTTTTCTCCACAAGCACTTCAGTTTGAAGGGCTTTAGTTAAGTTATAGATGAGTAGGCGGTACTCATCCTTTAAAAGATTATCACGGTTTTTAGCATGAGTCATTATATAGCATGGATCCATGGTACCATTCTAAACAAAATTCGGGAGCTACTACACAATAGGGGGACATCCAAGTGAAAAATTTTTCGAATATTTTTTCTAGAAACGACATGAAGGGGAATCCGAATTTGACATTTTCAAAGTGAAAAAACACTTCTCTGATTCAGGGAAAGTCTGTGTATTGAAGCGAAAAGTCGTAAAAATGCGATTTTTGTCTAAAAACGACCGGTAAAAATGTGAGGGGAATCCGCCTTCCCTAAATCAGAGAAATGTTTTTTCGCTTCGAAAATGTCAAATTCAGATTCCTCGCATATTCATAGCAAAAAAAGCTTCCCTGATTCAGAGAAGATCTGTGTATTGAAGCGAAAAGTCGTAAAAATGCGATTTTTGTCTAAAAACCACCGGTAAAAATGTGAGGGGAATCTGCTTTCCCTGAATCAGGGAGCATTTTTCGCTTCAAAATGTCAAATTCGGATTCCCTGCATATTCGAAGCAAAAAACACTTCCTTGACTCAAGAAAAGTCTGTGTATTGAAGCGAAAAGTCGCAAAAATGCGATTTTGAAAGCAATTTTTCGACTTTTCGCTTCAATACGCAGGTCTTTCCTGAGTCAGGGAAGTGTTTTTTTGCTTCGAAAATGTCAAATTTGGATTTCCCTGCATGTTTTTACCCCTAGAGGGGTCATTTCCAGAAAAAATTTTGAAAATTTTTTCACATGGGTGGCCCCCCCCCTATTGTATAGTAGCTCCCAAATTCGAATCTGTAGAGATTTTGTATAATTCGTACTTGTTTTAAAAACTTCTTAGCCACAGCATATTCGGTTCGACTTGGCGCATGCAAGGGCGAATACTCCGTCCTGACATTGTTGACTTCTTCGAAATTCAATAAGCCCAGGCTCATGAAAACGGTCAAAATTATACTTCCAACAATCAACTGCACCGGATATGTGCCCACAAAAAGGCCGATTCGGAAAAATGCTTGTTCAATTAAATTCTTCGGATGTTTCATTTGGACCAAGTTTCCTAAAATTGAAGAAATTTTCGTGCACTCTAGTTTTCATGCTCAATCACGATTTATGATACTCGAAAGTCATATATAGTTTTTCAATTTATGAGAAAATTCATACAAGGAGATATCTTGCCGCAATGTAGTTTTGCTAGATCATCCGATTTATAGGATTTTGGATTTTTCGTTGTGTGACTAACGTTATGTTCAAATAAATAGAAAGGTGAGAGGATTAACATTCAAGGACCCGGCCAGTTTTCAACAGAATTTTTTAATTCTGTTCAAACTGAAAGTTCGGAGCTACTACACAATAGGGGGAGGAGCACCCAGGTGAAAATTTTTTCAAAATTTTTTTGCGGGAAATTCGAAATTGACATTCTCGAAGTGAAAAAACGCTTCCCTGATTCAGGGAAGGCGTATTGTGTGCTTAATAATACACAAATTTTAAAGCCCAAACTTGTTGCAATACTATAGTTTTTCGTGTCGATATACAACTTTTCTTGAATCCGAGAAAGAATTTTATCAATGTTAAATTCGGATTCCCCGCACATTTTTACCCCAAAAGGGATCGTTTTTAAGACAAAAATTGCATTTTTGCGACTTTTCACTTCAATACACAAGTCTTCCCTGAATCAGGGATGCGTTTTTTCGCTTCGAAAATGTTAAATTCGGATTCCCGCATGTTTTTATAATGCCGCTCTCAATTCTTCTCTAGTCGTAACGTCGGCTCAACGTTTTTACCCCTAGAGGGGTCATTTCCAGAAAAAATTTTCGAAAAATTTTTCACGTGAGTGCCAGTGCCCCCTACTGTGTAGTAGCTCCGAAAGTTCAAGTTGGGATGAACAAGTTTTGCGTTGGAAATAAATTCTAAATCGTTAACCCTTTGGATATATTTGCAAAACAAAATTGCATAAAAAATTTAAACGAGTTTGTGTATTGAAGCGAAGGGATTGATCATCAATATGATCTTTGTATTGAAACGAAAATTTAAAAAAATCAATTTTCACATCAATTTTTAAAATTTTCAGTAAAAAATATTCGTTATTTTTATATAACTCTATGAGACGAATAAAATGACACCAAAATTATCCAATTTGAACAATGTTTTGGGTTATTGAAGCGAAAACATGAATCAGAGTTTTCGTTTCAATACACAGATCAAATTCAAATGATGTCAATCCTTTTTTCGACCATGGGGAACAAGATGGTGATAATGATTTTTGTAAAAAAATAAAAAATGAGGGAGTTCCCCTACAAAATTGAAGAATATGCGAATTTTAAAAAGTTCTCCAAATTGTCTAATTTTTTCTATTCGGGGGTTTTCGACCATGGGGAACAAGATGGTGATAATGATTTTTGTAAAAAATAAAAACTTAGGGGGTTCCCCCAAACAATTGAAGAATATACCAATTTAAACAAGCTCAAAATTCATGTAAAAAAATATAAAAATTCACGCTAAATTATAAGCAAAATTAAAAAACTAATTTTTATCGTGAACTTGGCTCAGTGCTCCAAGAATCGAATCTAAGGGTCTCGGGTTCGAATCTCACCTGAGTCGGTTTGATTTTGCCTGGTTAGACAACTTTTTTTCAAATTTCCGTTATATTCTGTTATTTTAAGCTATTCTGAGCAACATTCAAAAAAATTTTGAAAAAAAGTTGTCTAACCTGGCAAAATCAAATCAACTCAAGTGGGATTCGAACCCGAGACCCTTAAGACTCGAATCTTGGAGCACTACCACTGAGCCAAGTTCACGATAAAAAATCAAATTTTTAATTTTGCTTCTAATTTAACATGAACTTTTTTAACAACTTTTTTTCAACAAAAATTTTTTTAATGTTCCTCAGAATAGCTTAAAATAACAGAAAATACCGGAAATTTGAAGGAGTATTCCCGTGTTAAAAAATTAGGCAAACATGACAACAAACCGGTATTTCAGCACATAGAAAATTAGAGTTGTCATGAGGGAAGAAAATAAAATTTCCTCCAAATGACCTTTCTTTTGTTTAGATGGATTCCCGTTTCCGCAAACCTAAAAATCGTCGAGTCATCATGCAATTCGGCATGATTTGTCTTCTTTGGTGATCAAATAGCTTTTTTACGTGTTTCAAACCAGTTTCGAAATGTTGCCTTTCAAACAATGCTTCGTCTTACTTTCTTTTAGGCCAACAATTGAATAATTGACAAATCTCGATTCGATTACCCAACAATGTCCGCAATTCCTGTTCTTTTTCGACTCGTTAACTCATTTCCCCTAAGGCGTTCTCGAGAAAGTTGCAATATCTATCAATTTTTGCTCCATTCTTCGTAAGGAAAGTTTTTTGTGGATCGAAATTTTGCCCTAGTGGGATCGAACCTACGGGGGGGGGGCAACGTTGCTTAACTTGCCAGATTGGACGGACGGCTTCCTTATCCACTTTGCCAAGTAGCCGACATTTTTTGTCAAGCTGAAAAACGTTATATCATAAAAAATGTTATATCCGGTCTTGAACATTAGTTTTAAAAATGAAAAATTTGAACATAAAAAATTTAATTTAAAAAATCTTGCGAACTTTTTCGAGATAGTTCACTGAATACAACACAGATTGTAAGAAAGAAAGCATGTTGTCCGGACATCGAATCCAAGCAATAAGTTTGAATCGAGGGCTAACAAAAAGACGATAAAATTGAAAGACCCGAGGCTAGTGGGGGGAGACTCGCAAAAACCAGAAGTGGGCGATGAAAATTTTCGGATGCTCAATGTGGCGTGCTGAATGAAAAGGGTTGATGAATAAGGAGAAGAAGAGCAATGGACAACAACAACACACATCAAGGTGGACATGACCAACTTCGGCCATTGCTGCGTCATCAATGGCGATACGGCCAGCTTCCAGCAAGCCGATAAGTCCATTATCTATTATGCAGATGTGAGAGGGAAGATACTTGGGTGCTGAAGGAAAAACGGTCCTTTTTCAATATGTAGAAGTCAATGGCCTCACATTCCTCCAACACAATATTTGGATGAAGATGGACAATTATAGGGAAACCAAGCATTTTTGATCCATAGAAAGTTGAACAATTATAATTTTAAAAGAGTTTTCTTAGCTTCACGACCCTGATTCAGGGAATGGGATCTGTGTATTGAAGCGAATATGAACTAAAATTCGTTTCTTCGCCGGAAAATCGACTGTCTAAGGGGTTTTTCTATGCGAGAAATTGATTGCGCGCATTTTCGAAGGCTGAAAACACTCCCATGATCCTGATTCAGGGAAAGAGATCCGTGTATTGAAGCGAATATGAACTAAAGTTCGTTTCTTCGCCGGAAAATCGACTGTCTAAGGGGTTTTTCTATGCGAGAAATCGATTGCGCACATTTTCGAGGCCTGAAAACGCTTCACTGACCCTGATTTAGGGAAAGTTTGTACACTGAAACGAAGAGCCGGCACTCAGGCATCAGTGAAATTTTTCATTGAAATGATTTAATAAATCATTATAAAATTCACAATCCTTGATAATTTAGGAAAAAAGAAAGATGGTACGTTTTAGACCTCATCGAGACGGATAAAATGATACCAAAATGATTGAATTTGAACAATGCTTTGTGTTATTGAAGCGATTACCCTGAATCAGAATTTTCGTTTCTTCAACTCAAAACATTGTTCAAATTCAATAATTTTGGTGTCATTCTATCCGTCTCGCCGAGATATAAAAAATGCTGTTTTTATTTTTTTCTAAATGTATAAGGATTTTGAATTTTATAATGATTCATTCAATCGTTTCAATAAACAATCTGATTGATCTACAAGCTCTTCGTTTCAATGTACAAACTCGTTTGAAAATTTTTTTCGCAATTTTGTTTTGATCATAACTTTTCACCGTTAGATTTTCAAGTAGTGCCGTAAAAGCAAAAAATGCTCAGAATTTTTTGCTCTTTCTCTTGGCATCATTTCCCCAAAAGTAGACTGGTCCTTTAAGTATAACTAGTTTTATATCCTAGGTCACGAAACAAAAATTCCAATTAAAAAAATGAAAATTTCTGATTTTCCACTCGAAAAAATGACCAGCCGCACTTCAAAGTCAAACAATCGGCAAATGAATAATTTCATCAAAAAATCACGGATCTAATCCTTCCATTTGATGGGTCGTAAACTAATTTCAACAAGAAGATGATGCGCGATTGCACTTTCAATTAGAGGTGTTTGCGATAAAGTTTGTTTCACGGAGAGGTTTCAAAAAGCGCCGGAAGCATGGCTTAGTAAATAACATCACAGACTTTGAGCTTGAAGGCCCGGGTTCGATCCCGGGCCTTCAAGAGCCTAGACCATGCAAAAAGATTAGGCTTCGGGCGGGATCGATATCGCATCGCAAATTTGTGGCAGTCAAAATATCGCGCAACGATCAATCCAGTGGAAAACGTTGCCATTTTTCGATTGCGCGCATTTTCGGAGCATGAAAAATTAAGCTTGACCCTGAAAATCAGGGTAGGACTAGTTTCAACGCGAAAAGTTTTTTCCGATTTTCTTCTAAAAATTCGACTTTTTAGGGTAATTTCTAGGCGAAAAATCGATTGCGCGCATTCCCGAACCGTGAAAATGCTTCCTTGACCCTGATTCAGGGAAATGAGTGTATTTTATTGAAGCGAAAATATGAAAATTTTGGATTTTTCTTCTAAAATCATCGTTCTAAGGGCTATTTTATGCGAGAAATCGATTCAGCGCATCATCGAAGCGTTGCGGTAGAAACATAATTTTTTTGCAGAAAATCAATATTTTAAATTTAAAGTTATTTTTCAACTGTCTATTGACAGTTTCAACTGTCAATAGACAGTTGCAACTGTCGGGCTTGAAAATAACTTTAAATTTAAAATGTTGATTTTCTGCCTTCAAATAACGCCAATATGCTAGAATTATAAAAATGTATGCAAAAAATTTTTGACAGTTACAACTGTCATTTGACAGTTGCAACTGTCAACGGACTTCAAATAACACCAATATGCTAGAATTATCAAATTTATGAAAAAAAATTTGACAGTTACAACTGTTATTTGACAGTTGTAACCCCAAAATTTGACAGTTGATGAACATGTCAACACGTGGGTGCCCCCCCCCCCCCCCCCCATGTAGACGAGCTCCAAAAATTCATTTAGGAAACACATGAAAAACAAAATCACACAAAAACGATAAAATCTTTGAATTTCTCAAAGTATATTATTAAATATTGTCGAAAAAGCCAAAGCTGAAGTAGATTGGCCAAGTCGAAATCGGAGGGATAAGCATCCCCGGTCAGACCCACCGGCGGTTTTCGTTGGCGCGGAAAACCTCCTCATCTTAACATCCGACACCACCAGCAAAACCGGTTGCCCGAATGACGACTGAAACATGCATAATCTTCTCTTATGCCTTAATATGTACAGTATTTGCCAACAATAGGAGCTTTAAAAATCCGAA
>OZJO01012087.1:0-12141 GCA_900406225.1 Acrobeloides nanus | reverse complement strand
AATTTTGGTGTCATTTTTTTCGTCTCATTTAGCTATAAAAAATTGCTACAATGTTCATTTTATGAAAATTTTAAAAACCGATGCAAAATCGATTTTTCCGCAAAAAATTCAAAAAAGTTTGTGTATTACAACGAAGAGCTTGTAACAAATTGCAAATTTCAAACGCAATTATCTCGAAAACTACAACGATTCAGAACATGCCGTAAAAACAAAAAATGCTCCATTTTTCATGATCTTTCCGAATATATCATTTTTTTCATATGGTTGTAAATTACTTGACTGGTACTTTAAAAATAAAAAAGTTTACTCCAATTTCAATATGAAACAACATATGTTGGGTTGATCCAAAAATTTTATACTTTTTACATGAATTTTGGACCGGAAAATTTTTTCTAAAAATAACCCCTATAGGGGTAATTTTATGCGAGGAATCGATTGTGTGCATTCCCGAAGCGTGGAAACACTTCCCTGGCCCTGATTCAGGGAAAACGATGTACTTATTGAAGCGAAAATGTAAAAAATTCAAATTTTTGCCGGAAAACCGGCTGTCTAGAGGTTTTTTTAGGCGGGGAATCGATTGTGCGCATTTTCGAGGCATAAAAAAATTTCTCTGATACTGATTTAAGCGATTTTTAAACGATTTTCGCTATGAAACCTTTTTGAAAGTATACCTTTTGTAGGGTTACTTCCTATAGTAAAAATCAAAAAATTCTTTCAGATTCGAGTTCCTCATGTCGAAAAACACCTATATACAAAAAATCAGCCATTTTGGTGAACTGTTTGAAAATTCGAATTGAGGGGGGGGGGGGGGAAAATTCGAAGGGGTAAAAATTTGAATTTTCAACAAGTTCACCCCAATGACTCATTTTTTGTGCTCAGGGGTTTTTCGACATGGGGAACTCGAATTTAAAAGAGTTTTTTATTTTGACCACAGGAAGCTACCCATACAAGGAGTATACTCCTCAACAAGGTTTCATAACGAAAATCGTTTGAAAATTACTTAAATCAGTATCAGAAAAATTTTTATGACTCGAAAATACGCGCAATCGATTCCCCGTCTAGAAAAACCCCCATGCAGCCGGTTTTCCGGCGAAAATCCGAATTTTTTACATTTTCGCTTCAATAAATTCACTGTTTTCCCTGAATCAGGACGAGGTAAGCGTTTTCACGCTTCGGAAACGCGAGCAATCAATTTCCCGCATAAAATTACCCCTATAGGGGTTATTTTTAGAAAAAATTTCCGGCCCGAAATTCATGTAAAAAGTATAAAAACTTTTGGGTCAACCCAATAAAAATATTTACATAGACATTCTCCTCTCTGGCTTATAGCTTTCTCCAGAACTAGAAGTTACTATACTAGAACCACAGCATATCGAAGGAGCACATGGAGAAGAAGCTCCTTCGGTGGGTGATGATAAAGTTGGTGATATCAAGTGTTTTTCTTCGATTGGAAGTGAATGATGCCAAGTCACTTTTCTCACAGGAACGGAATAAATTGATTGTTCTGGCATGATTTTTGTCGTTTTTCGGTGGTGATGTGTGTGGCTAAAATTTATGCAAATCTATGAGGAAAGGAACTAAGTAGGTCGGGAAAACATCAATTTGGTTTTTATTTCAAGTTTAGGGATTAAATTTTTTGGACAAAATTCTTTTATTTTTCGTCGAAAGATTTTCGTTTCGATGTATTTTTGTTGAAAACTTGATCCTGAAAATCAGGGTCAAGTTTTCAATTTTGATTCAAATTTTCAATTATATTGAAACAAAAAATCGTTAAATGAAAGGAATTTGAAAAAAAAGTCAAAATTGTGTTCCTCATACTAAAAACCTATGAAACAACATATTGTATTACATATTGGAGTACTTTTTTATTGACCCTGATTTTCAGGGTTTTCGTTTCAAGAACACAAGAAAGTTGAATTTTTATCCAAAGTTATACTAAAAAACTTGCCCCTGATTTTCAGGGTTTTCGTTTCAATGACATAAAAAATTTGAATTTTTTAAAATCAAAGTCATACTGTTTGAAAATAGTCAATTTTCTATTAATATTTAAATCAAAAAGTGGCAATTTCCTCCTTGCATTCTCCATATCCTCTTCCGGATCAAAGGCGAACGGTTTTGCCACTCGAATTGTAGGATGCATTGAACTCTTTCGGTGATTTATATTTATACATAAAAGGCAGCGTATAATCAGCGGTAAATTGAAACGTTCACTGTTGTGCTAAAATATTAACGTCACTTTTGAAAGTGTTATATGAGGGACTCATTTATGTGATAATTGCATTTTTTCAAGTTTGGCGTGTCAGTTGCATCTCTTGGTCGGAGAAGCTGACCGGTGGCTATAATTTAGGTTATTTTGTGAAGGTGTTTCGAAGCATCCTTTAAATGGATAAGATTAAGTTTTAGCAAAAACATACTCGTAAAACTAAAAATGCGGCAGCAAAAACTCCAAAAGCCAAAATCGCAAACATTACAAAAGCTTGAAATAAATCTTCGTCCATGTCCATTTTCTTTTGAAAATTCCTAGAAAAAAATATGCTATAATGTTTGAAAGAAAGTTTTCAACAATTTTCTCATCGCGTTTCAAAAAATAGTTTAAAGGACCAGGCCACTCAGTTACAACCATATGGAAAAATGTTATATTCGTAAATTTGTAAAGATCATGAAAAATTGAACAATTTTTGTTTTTACGGCATCGTCTGAATCGTTTTCCCCATCGAGATAAATGAATTTGAAAATATGAATTCGTGTACATGTTTTCGTTGTAATAATCAAACTTTTTTGAATTTTTTGTGGAAAAATCGTGAAAAAATAGCATGAATCGACAGAGAATTTTATGCTGAACAACTTTGCTAATTTAAGTTTGCGTAAAAAATATTTTTGACGATCAAAAATGCAAAATAAGTTTCAATTTTTGTATATTGAAACGAAAACCCTGTGTGAATTTAAACTTATTTTGCATTTTTGATCGGAGAAAATAATTTTTTACGCAAACTTCAAATTAGCAAAGTTGTTCAGCATAAAATTCTCTGTCGATTCATGCTATTTTTTCATGATTTTAAAGCAAAAAATTCAAAAAAGTTTGATTATTACAACGAAAACATGTACATGAATTCATATTTTCAAATGCATTTATCTCGATGGGGAAAACGATTCAGAGGATGCCGTAAAAACAAAAAATGCTCAATTTTTCATGATCTTTCCGAAGATATCATTTTTTCATATGGTTGTAATTGAGTGGCCTGGTCTTCTAAAAACAAAAATCTCATAAAAAGAGACGATATCTCGGAAGTTCGAACATCCCTGGTACTAGTGTTAAACGGTTCGACTACGCTCCAACTTGAACTTGTTTAGTATAGTTAACAGATGGAAAAATTTTTAAAAGCCATTTCGAGTCAATCAGAGATGCTCCAAAAATGCAAAACCTTGTCCGACGCTCAAAAATCCGATTTTACGTTGACTTTTTTGAATTTTCTAAAATTTTTACCTGGCCAATGTATCTCAACACGGAGAACATTTCTAGCGTATTTTTGAAAAAAAAATTTTCGAACGTTACAAATGACTCAAAAATTGAAATTTCTCGAATTTTTTCAAAAATACGCTAGAAATGTTCTTCATGTTGAGATACATTGGTTGAATAAAAATTTTGGCAGAAAAAAATTATCTAGGGTGCTTTAGATAGGGTAGAAAATTCAAAAAATCAACGTACAATCGGATTTTTGAGCGTCGGACAAGGTTTTGCATTTTGGGAGCATCTCGGATTGACTCGAAATGACTCTTAAAAATTTTTCCATGCGTTAATTTCACTAAATAAATTCAAGTCAGAGCGCAGTCGAACGGTTTAAGGCAATAATTGAAAGTTCGAGACAATGTCTCTTAACATAGGATCATGAGAGAAAATTCGACTTTGTTTTGTGGCTCTTGTTCCACAAAAGGATTTGCATATCAATGTGACTCAATTTTACAAAGACCATCAAACAATCGACCAAATGAAAAATTATTTGACATGTGGTTGATGTGAAAAATATTGATCAAGAATCAAGATTTTGTGAGCATTTTTCGAATTTTTTTCAAATTTTATTGTGATGGAATATAAGAATGTAGAAAAAGAGTTTTTTGCACCACTGTGAAAATCCGGGGTTCACTGATTACCGATTTGTAAACGCAGCAAATAGTGTCTACTTTGAATTNAAGAGTTTTTTGCACCACTGTGAAAATCCGGGGTTCACTGATTACCGATTTGTAAACGCAGCAAATAGTGTCTACTTTGGTTCACATATCACGTGATCAGGTTGGGGGGAGTGGGGTGATCACGATAGGGAGGAGGGGGGGGGGGTCAGGCCATTGATTACGTGATCAGGCACGTAGCGAGGGGCACCCCCCCCCCACAAAATCGAAAAAATGAAAATTTTTCTAATTGTCCCCCTATGTTTTTTTGGCCAAAATTTTTGAATATTTATTTTAAAAAATAGCCAAAATAGAAAAAAATAGACCAAAATCAAAAATTGACCAAATAGAAAAAATTGATTAAAATCGAAAAAAATTCCATTTTTACATCAAAAATGCCTATTTTTAAAGAAAAAAGTTGGTCATGATCACGATGGAGGGGGGGGGGGTCTAGTAATTTAGTTTTGAATAGATGATCAAAAGCTAATCTAAGGCCATAAAGCACGACAAGACATCTGGATAAATATACTATAAACATGTTGACAAAATGGCATGAAAAGTTTATTTTTCTGTCTTTTACATATAATGCGCATCAAAAACTGAAAACAGAGATCACCAAAGTGTTGAGTGTCACGTAGTCAGATCGATGGTCAAGATTTTTCATCAAATAGCTAACAAGAACTGTTTTGATTTCTATCCGTGTGCTTTTATGTTTTTTAATTCGTTAGATCCAAATTCCAACATATAACACCAAAGTATTTTACTCGTCAAAATCCCTTTGATATGCATATATGTTTGGCAAAATTTGGAATAAATTTGTTCGTTTTTGCTCAATGTGTATTAATCATCTAATCCAACACACTTTTAACAATCACCCGATGAAAAAAGCTGCTTATCAGTTAGAATTTTATGAAATTCTTTTTGTTTTTGCCAAAAATTTCTTTTCTGTCACGAGTTCAAAACGTGCCAATCTAGCCATACAAAAGTGATAAAAATTTCACAATTCCTATTCTTTAATAATTAGCCAGGGTTTGTGTAATCATGCACTAAGACACGTGGTCTAATTCATAGGTGGCAATTTCAGAGTCAGCAAATTCATTTTTCCAGAGATGTACACTTCATTTTTATTTGTTATTTTTAATGCGAATGCAAACCTGATTCAAAAAGATTCGAAACTTTTTGGGTGTACATTAAACGTGTAACTTTTTTCCCTCTTACCGGTTGGAACAGACTATAACCATGGAAGCGATTAATCGAACACCAACAAATTCGACATTTGTTCTAGAGGGAAAAGGTTGAATTTTTCTAACCTTTTATGGCTGAGGTTTTGGGGTACGATAATTTGCTAGTGCACGGTTTAGAACATGAGAAAGAAGCTAATAGTACTAGGTCAAAATTCGATAATGGTAAAAAGTTATGGTGATTTATGCAGATTATAGAAACTGAGGAAAAAGGTTTTTTAAAACCCATCTTGTCAGTTTCGGAGCGCTCAGGAATGTCTCGGAGTCACTCTCGGAGATTCCGCGAGCGCCGGAGGCGCCTGGCTCCCGGTATTACTATATAAGGATTCTCTCTGTGCACGAAATTTACACATTTCTACATTGATCGAAGAGTATAAATAGCCGAAACTTTTCGGTGCATCATTCAACTTTTCATCGAGTGTACAACAGGCTCTCCTGAGCACCGTAGACGCTCGGTGTCCAGTTTATAAGTAATTGTTACAGATCCTGGGTTACGGTTCCTGGTTACAGTTCCTAGTTACGGTCGTCTGGTTATGGTTCCTTGTTAGTGTTACCAGAGAAAAAAGAAAAGGTAAAAAATTTACAACCAATTTTATGAGTGGTTTCCTCAAACAACTTTTTTGAATCAGACAAAAACTTGTTGACTCTGACGGAGTCGAATTTTTGACCATTTGAATTCAATTTGGTGATACTTTCCATAACACTATGGGTGAAAATTTTTTGCTATTTTGGAATTGCCCTTTTTGCTATAAAAAACTTAAAATTTTTTTAAATTAAAAGTTTCTCTAAAAACTCCTTTTTTGGTATTTTTTATATTTAAATTACCAACTTTCTTGCCTTATTTCTGGGGTAAGATTCTCCTCTATCAAGATGAGAAATTATTATAAAAAATTATTTGCAACTTCATTTTTTATTTTTTAAGTACAGGGTGGTCCAAAAAATGACGTCTGAGCGATTTTTTGATGATTTTGGACCCGGAAATTTTTTTCTAAAAATGACATTTCTAGGGGTAATTTTACACGCAGATCGATTGCGTGCATTCCTGAAGCTTGAAAACGCTTTCCTGACCCTGATTCAAGGAAATGAGTGTTTTGTATTGAAGCGAAATCGAAAAATTTTAGGTTTCCTGCCTCAAAATCATCTTCCTAGGGGTAATTTTATGCGGAAAATCGATTGCGCGCATCCCGAAGCTTGAAAATGCTTCCCTGACTCTGATTCAGGGAAATTAGTACATGCTCGATTTTCGCTTCAATACACACATCTATTTTCCTGAATCAGAACCAGGGAAGCGTTTTCAAGCTTCGGGAATGCATGCAATCGATTTCCCGTGGAAAATTACCCCTCATTTTTAGAAAAAAATTTCCGGGTCCCAAAATCATCAAAAAACCGCTCAGACGACATTTTTTTGGACCACCCTGTAAAATAAATATCATGTCATGAAAAAATTGTATAAGATCCTAATATTCTTATTAAAAATTAAAATTTCACGGCTTATTCTTTTTATCCTTTCCGATCACTACATTTTCAAGAGTTTCATAACGCTTTTTCAAAACATAAGCAGCCATTTTCGGTTGTCTGGTTCGAGTCAACATGCCTTTATGGTTACCAACTGCTCTGGATGTGCTTTGAGCAGTCATAAAATCAGCCAAATTCCAAACCATCTCTCCGGCTAAAGAACCATTCGCACGGAGGAAATCAAACGCTTTATGGGCTCGTATTAGAACGTCGACTTGGTATTGTTCCGAGAAATCGATACTTGGGTCCTAAATTTTTTTTAAATGCCAAAAAATGTAAGGAATGTGAATGTCAGATGGAGTGCTCATGTATGTTTGAGAGTAAAGTGAGAAATTTTTCCACTGCATTATGAGTGACGAATTTGTGCAATAGCTAGAAATATCTATATACCTGACTAAGACCGGCTATAGCATCTGCTCCATACTCGGATTGTATAATCGGTTTTTGAAATTTCCTTTTCCACTCGTAGATTTCTCCAATATAGCTTTTTGTAATCGTTTCCAGATACCCAGTATTGGCATACCATCCATAATATCTGTTTACACATATAAAATCTAGCATATCTGCCTAAAAATTTTTTGATTTACTAATAGAGCATTCTCCAATTTCGTTTTGTCTCGAATTTGCAGGGGGATTTTTTAGTTTAAAAATTCAATGTTTTCTTCAAAATTTTTTTGTAAAAGTACCCCCCCCCCCACTTATTCAACCTTTCTCTCTAAGCCTATATGTATGGGGTAAAGGGATATCAAATGTAAATATTGATCGTTCCTATTTTCTCTAATTTTTTCTTAATTTCCAAAATTTGCATACCACTTTATCCGTGCTATAATACGTATCAAGAACCATGGTCACCGGTCTAGTCGAATCAAGTGAATGGGTCAATGTTATGAGATCACTAAAATTTGCATAATTTTGGGACACTTTTTGTCTTGTTTATTTGTTACCTATAATAATTTCGTGCTGTGGATGAATCACTCGCTGGCTCATTGGACAAAGACCAAGCGAACACAGAAGGATGGTTTCGGTCGCGGAGAATCATTTCAGAGATCATTTGAGCATGGAGTTTTTGGATTGGTTTGGTAAAGTATCTAAAATATATCCAACTTTGTAGTTATTAGGGTGTCATATTTTTGCGGGTGGATCTCATGTTGAACTGCGGGAGGCCCTCACCCCCCTAAATTTGGAGGAGATGAGGGGGTGGTGGGTTGTACACGTATGTTTGAACTATAGGTGTTCATGCACCCAGGGTGGGATGATTGATTTACGAGGTTGTTTCTGCAAAAGATGATTTTCAGGTCTCAAATACGAAGTTAGTCATAGGAAAATGGTTATAAAGTTTAAAAAAATTGAAGGAAATCTAACAGTTTCGTAATTTTTGCTGAATAACTTCATTAATTTTGCGAAAATTTGTTCATTTTTTAACGAAATCAATGGAAAACTGGTTTTCAGGTCCCAAATACGAAGTTAGTACCTAATTTTTGACGACGAAGTTAGGGAGGGTAACACCCTCCCATTGGGCAAGCATGGTTTGGACCCGAAAAAGAGGTCATTGGAGTCCCTGGGGGGGGGGGGGGTACTATGACCTACCTCATCCCAACAGCCGGAACTTCTGTAATCACCGCTATACCCCTTCTATCCGCCTCATAAGCCCTCTCTTCGCTGTAAGGATAGTGCGAGGTTCTATAACAATTTCCACCCATCCACTCAACCATATTTAGATCTTTTGTCATAACAACTGGGTTGTAACCTCTTCCATGGAGCTACAAATTCAACGCTTTTTTCAACAAAAAAATGAATTTTCACCTCAAAATCCTCGTGCATACCAAACCCTTTGCAATAAAATGTTTTTTCATTTATCAAAATGGTATCATTGGTGACTTGAACAGTGCGGAAGCCGAATTTTTCTCGATAAATGTCGATGATTTGGTTGGTTTGGTTGTTAATGAGGTGGATCTAAAAAGTAGATATAGTATGTTATACCATAGCCCTGGAAAGGGATGGGGGTCATAATGTAGTGGGATTTTGTACCAAAAAGACACATGTCGTGAGTTCAATTCCGCTTGCTTAATTTCGACTACCTGGGATTTTTGCAAAAACTAAGTCCATCTTTAATAAAATTTAAAGTTTTCGTTGTAATGAAAGAAATCCTCTGAATCGTTTTGATTAAAAACCTAATACATACCTCTAATTCATGCAAATTTGGTTCTCCATACCCTCTAGGATTCCATAACTCCACATGTTGTATATTAACATCCGCTTGGAGGCCTTTTCCTTCATAAACTCTTTGTCTTGACTTCAAAGAAGTTACTACTATATCAGCATTCAAATCTCCACTATTATTAGTATCCACATTGATTCGATACGAAAAGTTGCCTAAATCAGGTTCATATAATGTTTAAAAAATAGAAGAAATACCATTTCCATACGCCGCTATTTTTAACTCTTTAATATAACTTTTTGGCAGTTTGAGCAAGTACACAGATCGTAATATCCCAGCATAGTTGAAAAAGTCGAAGTCTGGAGTGAGTTCAAAAAATCCAGGGGGATAAACTTGGATACCAGAAGGGTATGTTTGATGAAGATATTTGAATTCCCCAGGAGGAATGGTGTCATGTGATAGGGTATTGTTGACAGCGATGGTGATCTTGTTTAGGCTATTAAAATTGAGAGATACTTCGAATTGAAATGGGAGGTGGCCACCGACGTGATTTCCAATGAGGTAGCCGTTGAAGAACTAAAAATTCAAATGATTTTTTTACAATTTGATATTATCCATGTCCCTGTAAGAAATATATTAAGGCTAAAATTTCAGGAGCTACTTCGGCTCTTATACCCCGTTGAACGTAGTGTCTAAAATCGAAAAATTTGATTAACCCTAATTCAGGAAATGGAATTTTTCGATGTACGGGCGAAAAAGAAATTTTTTCGATTTTCGCGTCAATACACCGAATCCATTGCCTGAATAAGGGTCAAGCGTTTTCATGCTTCGGGAATGCGCGCAATCAATTTCCCGTATAAAATTATCCTTATATGGGACATTTTTAGTAAAAAATTTTCCAGTCCCAAAAATTTTTTTCCAAAAATCGCAAAAATGCACTTTTTTATTCACCCTGTACTAAATACTTACTATCAATGCATAATAATTAACACTTGAAAACCTCAAGAAAGTCCGGTATTCTGTATCTTGTTTAGAAGCATAGAACTTATATTGATACCATACCCAGCCAACATGGTCTCGAACATTTATATCCTGCGTAATATCATTATATGCCGAGGGTACTGGCATCACTGTGGCGTTCTAACAAATTTTGTTTGAAATTTTTTTGGGAATTTTAAAAATTGACCTTAAAATCTTCGAGATCTACCAAATGCCATTTGTTTTCTAGACCAACACCATAGCTATTTTTCGGTTCTCTAACAAAAGTCCAGAGGCCATCAAGTTGGTCGTAATGGCGATATTCATTTCTCTAAATATCACATTTTTTACTCATTCTATGATTTTTTCTATTTTTGGAGATGTGGGCAAAAACAATTCGACTCTGGCCGGAATCGGGAAAAAAGTTGTAAATCCAGACTTACCTATGTAAGTCCAGACTGACCGATTTGTAAGTTTCTTGACGGCGGTGACACTTGCGAACGGACTTTGCGGATGGGAGGGGGGAGGTTCGTCCGCAAACATCCCGTTCGCAAAAGGGGGTATTATATAATTATTGTAAATAGATAACTTTTTTATTTTCAATTAAGATGAATAAATACGCAAACGTCCCGTCCGTAAAAGTACCACCCGCAAAAGTCTGCCCGCAAAAATCCGTCCGCAAAAGTCCGCCCGCAAACATCCCGTCCACAAAAGTACCATTCGCAAATTCCGTCCGTAAACATCCCGTCCGCAAGTGTCACACTCTTGACAGCCCTGGGTAGATCAAATAGTCATTCCCTCCTATATCTTCTTACCTGTGGAAAAAGTATACCATCATTTTCGAAAACCAGAATTAACAAAATTAAGAACAAACATCGAAACATTTTTGAGTCAAATCAACAAGACTAGTCACAACCAAATGCCGGTTATAAAAACCGTCAAACTTCTTTTTATTAGACTAGGGCTACACCCGTGGCCAGATGTTGACCAAGAGATAATTTTTATTTGATTTATTGCTTAAAACAGGCATCACTCGAATCAGACATCAATTGAATTAATTCGTTGGCTTTAAAAGATTAAAAATAGTAATATATAATAATTTTATTGAATGACTAGTATAAAAAATCGTAAAAATTAGTGAAAAATGGAATTTTAGAAGCCGGCCGGTTCACTTTCGGAGCCTTTTCTAAAGTCACTGTTTGCGTAGACAATGCCAGTGGCTTTTTTCTGGACGGACGTGACGACATTTCCGACGGTTATGTTAGAGCTAGATGCTTCCATTTCGTGGCCTCGTTCGGCCAGGGCGTCGATGTATTGCTAAACAAGACATTAAATTTTTGAGCACTAGTATGATTTAGTTATCCCACTCAAAATTTTCAACTTTTTCACCAAAAAATTGACACTTGTCACCAAAAATTGTCATTTTCTGAGGGTTTCAAATTTAAAAATTGCCGTTTTTTAAGCTGAAAATCATAAAAAAACAGTCCATTTTTGGTATAAAAAATTGAAAATTTTGGACTTTTTTTAAAGGGGAAGTAAACTTTGCAGCAGCATTCTAGAAAAAAAATTTTTTGGAATTTTTGCAAAAATGACTTTTCTAGGGTTAATTTTATGCGAAAAATCGATTGCACGCATTCCCGAAGCTTGAAAATGCTTCCCTGGCCCTGATTCAGGGAAATAAGAGTGTGAAAAATCCAAAATTTTCATATTTTCGCTTCAATACACACTCTTATTTCCCTGAATCATGGAAGCATTTTCAAGCTTCGGGAATGCGCGCAGTCGATTTTTCGCATAAAATTACCTCTAGAAAAGTCATTTTTGAAAAAATTTTAAAAAATTTTCGGAGATGTCGCTGCAAAGTTTACCCTCTTTAAAAATAGCGAATTGTTGACATGTTTATTGAAAACTTAGAAATTTTCTTTGACATTTTTTATGAAAAAAGTTGGAGTGTGGGTCCATGTATATGCCAAATTTCAATACCTTAGGCCATCTCTTCTCATAAGTTGTCACATTCGGTTTGAGTTGATTATGCAGCCTTGGAAAATCTATAGCATATTTCACATCCTTTTTCATCCACAATGCTTT
>OZJO01012085.1:0-11164 GCA_900406225.1 Acrobeloides nanus | reverse complement strand
GAATCCTATAAAAAAAGATTCAATGCAATGTTAGAATAAAAACGCAACATTTGAAAGATAAAAATGTTCAAAAAAATTTTAAATTTTATCCAGAAAAGGGTAAAAACTTGACTAGAAAAGTGGCGAAAATTAGTCATTTTTGCAAGCCGTTGTTAGCGAGTATTTTGAAGTTTCTCGAAAAAAACGTTCTATTTCATTAAAATTCGATGCATAAGGAATAGTTTGCCACCAAAATACCGAATTTGACAGCGGGGCTGCGGAGCCTATACATTTTGAAATCAACAACATTTTTCAATAGAAACATTGCCTGATTTGCAATAAAGTTTGAGTATTGACACGATAATTTGGAGCTAGTTCCCCTAAGCATGACATTTGACGTGAAGAAAAAATCGGAAAAAATTTTTTCTCTAAATCACTCATCAAAGCGTTTTTTTGCGTTTCCTATTCCAAAAGCATGTTTTTTAAGCTTATAAAATGACATTAAACGATCTTCAAGACTTTCGTCAACGTGATCTTTATGCAATGTTACGACTCCCGGATGAAGAATTTCAAGATCGGCTGGTTTCTATGGGTCTTCTTAACGGTTCTATGGATTGTACTTGTGGCTTACCAATGAAGAAAAAAGAAAGCAGTAGAGGAGTACTTGAGTGGCAGTGTAATCGAGCGATCCACCGACCTTCTAGACCAAGAAAAAGATTCAAAGTCGGCACATTTTTCGAGCGCTCTGAACATCCGGGAGTCGTAACATTGCATAAAGATCATGTTGACGAAAGTCTTGAAGATCGTTTAATGTCATTTTATAAGCTTAAAAAGCATGCTTTTGGAATAGGAAACGCAAAAAACGCTTTGATGAGTGATTTAGAGAAAAAATTTTTCCGATTTTTTCTTCACGTCAAATGTCATGCTTAGGGGANGCATGCTTTTGGAATAGGAAACGCAAAAAAACGCTTTGATGAGTGATTTAGAGAAAAAATTTTTCCGATTTTTTCTTCACGTCAAATGTCATGCTTAGGGGAACTAGCTCCGATAATTTAAATTAACGAATTTCTTAAAAAACGCGAACTCGGGATCTTTCAAAAAAAAAACAACATATAACCACATTTTCTTTACAATTTTGTAGTGTAGATTCCAAAAAATATGTATTTTTGGGTCGGATAATCGAGTGTTGACTGTAGTACCAACTTTTTTAAAGTTTACTTTTTGAGCGAAAAATGTTGAATGATATAAAGCAACTTAACTGTGTTTTCTGTCGTAAATTACACCCATATGATAAAGTTTCTTTCGTCGATGCAATTCGCAAGGATCTTCCTAATTACCAACCTTATGCGTGTGTGCGATGCGATTATACGAGTAATAACGTCTATGATATGAATGAGCATTTTGGAAAAGTCCACTGGAATCATAAAGATGAACCGAAATTTGAGGTATTATTTTTCAACCCATTTTCATTTTTGCATTTTATATAAAAATAAATTTGCAATTATAAATCCACTTTTATATTTTCAAAGCAAAAACTTAAAGAGGGTCCAGATTAGAGGTTGCAAATCAATTGACATACAAATCTGTCATTACGTTGACGCATTTGCGACCCTTAGTCCAGATAATAGGTCAATCTCCGACAAAAAATTTTTTCTCGATATGACCTATATAGGGGTAATTTGATGCGAGGAATCGATTGTGCGCACTCTCGAAACGCGAAAACGCCTCCTTCATTTTGTTTTCGTGAAAATATCGATTTGGGGAGGGGTGGATTCCAAATTTCTGACAATCTCGTACAAATCATTTATATCACGATTTAACCTATATAGGGGTAAAATTGTGCAATAATCTATTGCGCGCACTATCGAAGCGTGAAAATGCGTTAGTTAACTTTTGCAAAAAATATCAATCGAGATCATTTTTNTTTAACCTATATAGGGGTAAAATTGTGCAATAATCTATTGCGCGCACTATCGAAGCGTGAAAATGCGTTAGTTAACTTTTGCAAAAAATATCAATCGAGATCATTTTTAGAAAATTCATGCGAAATCTGGCGAACAAAAATTGTTGAAAAAACAACATTTTCACTAAAACATGAAGGAGACGTTTTCGCGCTTCGGGAGTGTGCACAATCGATTCCTCACATTAAAAACTACTCTAAAATTGGTCTTTTTTCTTGTTCTTTTCTTTAATCGATTTTTAAGCTGAAATTGAACCCATACCTTGAAGCGTTAATTGAGCGAATTTTTGTCGAAAGCCAAATTTTTACATTTGATGGACTTGATGTTGCTGCGTCTCACACTCTCATATCCGATCAAAACCGTGATTTGGATCTGGTATGATTTTTGTCGTTTTTACCATTTTTTTCAACTTTTAGCGTAATCATGATGTTATCCATAAAGCCGCTTCTTCGCTTGTAGTCAATGCACAGGCCGAAGAAGAAAATGTCTCTAACTTATTGAAGAAGTCTAAGTCCATTTTGCACGAGAACGAACCACAAGCTCAGCCGAACGATCAAATGGCCAAGGGTCGGCCAAAAACTAATATTCCTGTTGCCGGTACAGCATGGCAAGTTGTATGGACAGATGTCAATACGGTCTTCTTTTATAATCCAAGCATGAAANGGCCAAGGGTCGGCCAAAAACTAATATTCCTGTTGCCGGTACAGCATGGCAAGTTGTATGGACAGATGTCAATACGGTCTTCTTTTATAATCCAAGCATGAAAGCGTCCGTTTGGCAACGTCCTCCCGAATTATTCAATCGTCCAGACGTGGATTTATTAGTGTCTAAGCTACCTGATGGCCATTCATTGGCTACGCAAAATGGGCTTAGTATGTTTTCGTGCTTTATCATATGCATCTTTGCTGTATATTTAAATAATTTTGTCCGATTTTTGCTTAAAAATGGATCTAAAATTGAATTTTGTGGCATACAAGCGAGTCATCGGTGTTTGAGCTCAAAATTGGGCAACATATAAGCAACGAATTTGGTACTATTCCACTTTGGGGGACGAAATTTTGTTTTGAAAATGATCCTCTAGGGGTATTTTTATGCGAGGAATCCAAATTTCGCATTTTAAGAAGTCCTACGGTCTCAACCAAATCGAGCATTACTACGATTATCTCCAAGAATTCATGTGGCGAGAAGCGTTTGGTGACCGCCAACAAGTGCTTTACAATTTCTGGAATCAAGTCTTCGATCTCTACCCATGCCTTCGTTAAGTGATTGGTGTTTTCTTATCCCAAACGGCTCACTTTAAGGCCACATATAAGAATTATATGCTTATTTCTGATTAAAGCAATGGTTTTCATGTTTAGGGAATGATTCCTCGCATAAAATATCCCTAGAGTTTCATTTTCGAAAAAAATTATTAAAAAAAATTTTTGTTCCCCAAAGTCGAATAGTACCACGAATTTTAAAGTACCTTTAAACTAAAGAGCTAATTTTTAAGGAACTTCTGTACCGGTTAGTCAATACAGTGTTGCTCATCAACCATTAACAAATTTTCAATTTTTCCCATCTGTTACAAGACCAGGTTTTTCAAATCAGCCGCAATCATTGGGTTTGTATGCCCTTTTTGTCACACAATTTTTTGTGTGCTAATTTTTTACTTTTTAGATCTTAACATCAAACCGTGCGAATACTTTTTCAAAACAGGAATGTGTAATTTTGGAACACTTTGTCGATTTTCTCATATGCCCGTCATGGAAACCAGCGGCTATCTAATGGCTTGTCGTGAATACGGAAAGAAAATGCATGCAATACAAAATCAAGAGCGTTTAAAGACACTGGCTAGATCTGATCCTTTAGATCTGACTCGATTTTTTGAACATCGAGTTGAAGGCGTGAAACAGGAAATGAAGTCAGTTTGGTTGTGTAGAAATACAGTCCATTGTATGCTTATAACGTCACCCACAATTTTCAGGGTTCTGGATGTTCCTGGCGATTTCACGATCCGAGACGGTTTCCATTCGATTCAATATAGTCGAAAACCATGTTTCCATAAAAAATTGTGAAAAATCTCGTGTTTATGAAAGCAAAAATTTTTTGTCTCTTTTTTTTCACAAACACAAGATTTTTCACAATTTTTTATGGAAACATGCTTTTCGGCCATGCTGAATCGAATGGAAACCGTCTCGGGTCGTGAAATCGCCAGGAACATCCTGAACTCTGAAAATTTTGGGTGACGTTATAAGCATGTAGCGGTATTTTTTAGAGAACAAGATAATGCCGATACTACTATAACGAAAAGTAGTCGACTACCAAGTGAAACTAAACTTGCTGAAATGACCAGTCAGTGTGTTGAAAATCTACCGTTATTGAATACGACTCGAGAAAACCCTCAGGAAGCGTCCGCCATTAAACAGGACTCGATTGAACAGCCACAAAATGGCCCACCTCTTATTGAACTTATGCAAAATTTGAATGCTCGGGCTAACGGAAAATTGGAACTAACGACTGCTGAAAAGCCATCTGATGAAAGTAATGAAGAAGTCGGATTTTGGGAAAAAGTCGATGTTCGAATTCCACAGAAACATGCACAACAAGGTATGCTTGTTTAATGAAAGTCGCAAAAATGCGATCAAAACTGCAAAAAATTGTTAAAAATCATAGGAGTGGTGATTTTGAAAAAAATTTTTATTTTTTACCTTCTCTTTACCCCCTGTCGTTCATCCATCCGAATCCTATTACCTGGGGTACCTTTGAAGTATGGTTGCATACCCTCCCTTGTCAATTTTTAACTCAAAAATCGATTTTTGAATTAGTTTTGTGCTTAAAATTGATTTTTAAACCCATTTTTTAATTCAAAAAATTTTTTGATTATCGTGTTTAAAAAGATTTTTTTTAGCTCCATCGCAATTGGAAAATTGCATTTTCTTTTTCAACCATGGCTGGTGCCGTTGGGGCGAAAGTTGCAAACATAGCCACGGAGATGTCATCACTAAAGGTGCCAAGAAGAAAATGGAAGAGGCCACCGCTAAGGCTTTGGTGAATTTCTACACTCAGAGTAGCAGCCAGCGAAGTAGCGTACCCGAAATCGAAACTGTCCAACTCATCGCCCTCGAGGAAAACACTAAACCAGAAGTTGAAAATCTAAGTTTCAGCTCACCTGGCAGGTTATTTATTGATGAAAGCTCATCTGCCAATTTACTTATTGACAAAGCAAAAGTTCGAGCCATCGAACACGACAAAGAGATGAAAGCTGTAGTCTTGGAAAAACCTCAAATCCAGTTGACTGCGCCCAGGCCATCGTATATGCGTCCTCAGAGATACCCAAGTTTTAGCTTACCTGGCAGATTGTTTATTGATGAGAGCTCATCTGCCAATTTGCTTATTGATGAAAATGAATCCGAAGAGGAATTGGATACGATAAATGAGCTGACGTCGATTGGAGGAGGACCTGCTAAACTGGGTTAGTATTCATGATACAGAGGGAGGCACAAGTTCTGATCTAGGCGGACAAAAGTCCTGATTCAAAGGACAAAAGTCTTAACATTTCAAAAACGTATTTTCTCGACAATTCTGGACGAGAAAACACCTTTTCAGCGTTTTTGACAATGTCAGGACTTTGTTCGCCAGGACTTTTGCCTCCCCCTTTATGTTTTTATTTTGCCCATAAAAACGGCTTTTATTTGTGATATTTAAATTTTTAGCTCATGTTGATGTTTAAGTTCATGAATTGTGAAATTTTTTCTAAAGTACCGAGACCGAGCGCCTATCGGCGCTCAAAGTGTGGACATGCATGATATCCCTGCGTGGTTGTGCATAAAATGATAAATGTCATCATTGAATTCTCCATGGCCGAAAACCCTGTTATAATCGAAATTAGCTCGTTTTTCCGTTAAAAAGACCAAAAAACAGTACTTTGTTCTTTTCTTTCATAATCCTTAAGGAAAAGGGGGTACCCCTTGTAAAAAATCAATCATAGGTGGTGGACCCATGATTGACCCCTATTTTGCTCCTCTACATTGTGGTATAAGTTGGTAACGATTTGGAGTTCACCATAAAAAAATCGTTTGTACACACGAACACAAGCGCTTTATATATATATTTTTTCTAAATATGCTCTTATTAATGCCATAAAATACAGTATCGAAATAATGGATACTACGCAAAAAATTTTGAGATTAATTTTTGTACCTTTATAGTTAACAAAAATCCGAAGTTCCGGCGTGTAGTGATGTCAGACAGCGAAGAATCGAATGATCAATCGATAATTCCGGAGAAGGAAAAGCGTCTTCAAAAACAAGCTATTACTCCAAAAGTTAAGAAGCCGACTGAGCCTGTGATTCCAGGTGCGAGAATCGAATGAATAATGGATTCAAAAAATTTAAAACCGAATGTTTTTTTAAATTCAAACATTGTTTTTTGCTCAATTTATAATCCAATATTTATTTATTGATAGAATTTTGAGCTCAGAAATCGATTTTTTGAATATAATTTTTGGTTTTTGTTGGATAGCGTGAGCCAAAAAAAAACCGTATTTTGCGTTTTTTGGTGAAAATTTAATTTTTCAAAAAATTTCAAAAATCATTTATAAAGGGTATTTTCATGTGATTTTTGAAAAAAACGCAAAAGTACGGTTTTTTGGCTCATCCTGTAGCTGGCATATTAAATTTTTNCAAAAATGAATGAAACATCTATAAAGGGTATTTTCATGTGATTTTTGAAAAAAACGCAAAAGTACGGTTTTTTGGCTCATCCTGTAGCTGGCATATTAAATTTTTTCAGACTATGATGTCTTTTTGAACCAACGTATGAATCTGTCTGAAACTATTGTTAAATCAAAGCCAGGAACAACATCATCATCAAGAGGACTTGGAAGATCAACTGTAAAACGACCACTTAAGAATGAGGTTAATTTTTCTACTATTCCAACTTTTGACTAAAATATAATTTTTTAGGGTTTTTCAACTTCGACTCCTGGAGCAATCAAGCGTACTATTCTGATGGAATCACCGCCGTTTCCCTGTCCACCCAAGAAACGTGGAAGACCGCGAAAGCAGTAGTGAATTCATAAGCGACCAATATCAAATAAATCACATTTAAATTATCTTTCATGCGAACTTTTTTAATTGTTTATCCAGATAATAATTTTATCGTTTGGTTCTTAGTTTCATATTCGTTGTATTCTTGTTAAATCTTAAAGGTTAAATTTCTGAATTAAATTTGGAGTACTATGCCTGGGGGCGCACTTAACAGGAATAAAAATGCCGAAGTAAAAACGTCAAAATTTTTTTTGAAAGTACTATATAGGGATATAAATTGACGAGGAACGTGTTGAAACTATTTTATGTCAAACTCACTGGAAACCTTTAAATTTTCGCCTTTTTTGAATTTACTTATTTGACTGACTTTCGAATTCTATCTATTTTTAGTAAATTCAAAAATGGCGAAAATTCAAAGGTTTCCAGTGAGTTTGACATAAAAATAATAGTTCCAACGTGTTTCTCGTCAATTTTTACCCTTATATAGTGTATTTAAAAAAAATTGACGTTTTTATCAGCATTTTTATTCCTGTTAAGTGCGCCCCCAGGTGTAGTAGCTCCTAAATTTTTGTTATTGAATTTATGTTTAAAGGTTTTTATAACCTTAATTATTTTGTGTTATGTTGGTGTTTGTTCAAAATCAGCAAATCTGGCTTCAAAAATCAAATTTTAGGAGTAAAAATCAGCAAAATACTAATTTTCCATTATATTTCTTATAAAATGACAAAATTTCGCATCTCAAAAATCAGATTTAACATCTCAAAATCAGTACTTTTCTGAAAAATCAGCAGACTTGGCACCCCTAGGGAAGATGATTTTGATTTTATTCGATTATTTCAACAAATTTTCAAAACACTTTGGTCCCCCATATAGTTTTTCGTGCCCGATAGGCGCAAAAAGTCAGAAAAGCAGTGCCACAGGCGAAATTTTTTTTGCAAAATGCTTGTTTTTAAGCTGAAAATTACGATTTTTTGGTATTAAAAAATGTTAAATTTGGCACTTTTTTGTTGAGAAATGGAGAAATTTAGGACAAATTGAGTGTGACTTTTAGAACGTAATAATGCCTTCTAATAATATTCCTGCTATTCGAAAGAAACTGGTGATTGTTGGCGATGGTGCATGTGGTAAAACGTGCTTACTTATCGTATTCAGCCGAGACGAATTTCCTAAAGAATATGTACCAACAGTTTTTGAGAACTATGTTGCTGAAATCGAAGTCGACGGAAAACAGGTAATTGATTTATATAATCTGAGATATTATGTTTTTTATTCTTATTTTTACAGATCGAACTCGCGTTATGGGATACAGCTGGCCAGGAAGACTACGATCGCCTCCGCCCGTTGAGCTACCCAGACACCGATGTTATCCTCATGTGTTTTAGTATTGATTCACCGGATTCTTTGGAAAATATTCCAGAAAAATGGAACGATGAAGTCGGTTTTGACTTTATTAAAGCCAAAATGGCTTCTCTCATCTTATGTTCTTAATTGTTGACTTTTGATTTTTTAGGTTCGCTATTTTTGTCCAAAAGTACCAATAATCTTGGTGGGAAATAAGAAAGATCTGCGCCACGATCCGAAGACAGTCAAAGAATTGAGAGAGAAATGCAAAATGGCACCAGTGACTTATGAACAAGGACAAGCAATGGCGGAGAAGATTGGTGCCGTTGCATATGTTGAATGTTCGGCTAAAACAAAAAAGGTATAATATTTTTTTAATTTCTCTTTTTTAACTGGCGTCTCTTTAAGGGTGTCCGTGATGTTTTCGAAAAAGCTGTACGCGCCGCACTTGCGAAGAAAAAGAATAGGCGATACTTGTCGAAGACTTGCTCTCTTATGTAGGCACATTAAATTTTATTCATCAGCATATATAACTTGACCTTGTTCTTAAATTGTTATCTCACTTTTCTTTTTGTTGATATTTAAGGTATTTCAAAATAAATAGGTTTTGTCATTACAGAGTGTTCCAAAAAAAAAACAGCCATTTGGTCATTTTTGGAGAAAATTTTCTCCAAAATGACTCATTAGGGGTATTTTTATGCGAAATCGATTGCGTGCATCGAAAAACATGTCTTCCAGACCAGGAAATATCCAATTTTCATATTTTTTCAGTAGGAATTCTTAGTTGAAAATACAAAAATTGGATATTTCATGGTCTAGCGTAAGGGTTTTCTATGCGTGCAATCGATTTCTTTCATAAATACCCTGAATTATTTTGGAGAAAAAATTTTCGCCAAAAAATGACTAAATGGCGCTAAGCTGAAAACAATCAGAAATCAAAATTTTTGGATTCGTACGATCTAGATCGTACTAGTACCAGAAAAATTTTTACACAGACAAAATAGACCAATTCTGATCTCGAAATTTTCAGATCAGTGGAGTCAGCGACTGGTTTTAGTCCAGATTTGGGGGGGGGGTTGAGAAAATTTTTTTTAAACAGCTCCGCAAGCAAAAATTTTTTGGGCTAAAACATAAGGGGGAACATTTTTATTTTTCCAGGTTTGGAGGGAAGACCCCCCATAATTACGACACTGATTGAAACGATTGGTCATGGCGTAGTTAGGGAGGCAGGCCCCCAAACCTGGAAAGATGAATAATTTTTCATAATACAAGACTTCGTTCAAGCATGTCAAAAATGTAACTTTGCCTGATTTCAATAAAATTGGAACAGGCCGAACTGACAGCTTAATTGTCAAAGATAAA
Source organism: Acrobeloides nanus (assembly GCA_900406225.1). Lineage (NCBI taxonomy): Eukaryota > Metazoa > Nematoda > Chromadorea > Rhabditida > Cephalobidae > Acrobeloides > Acrobeloides nanus. Next base: position 1,491 of record OZJO01012085.1, on the reverse strand, counting down.
AATTTATTAACTGAACTAAACCATTAAACAATAAAATACAACATTTGTCGAATCGAGAATTGGCTGGGGACTTTTCTAGGCACGGGTATAAACACGCTTCGCTTTGATGCCATCACATTCCAGATCGATTATGAGCTTGTCGTCGTCCACGTAACGTTCTAAGCGCGAATCTTTATCGTCCGACTTAGTATGCTTCTCCAATTGAACAAGCTTGTTATTGTCGATAGAGAAAGTGCTCTAAAAATGAATTTCTTTCTACCTTGTAGCGAAAAGGACAGAAGCCACCTTTACTGAAAGGGTAAAATACCCACTTGCAACCCCACAAACATTTGTCTATTAAATTTGTACGCTATGCCCCTTGACATAAAACCGTACATGAATTTTAAAAGATTAATATTTTTCGTCGGAGCGTTCCGCGCAGCAACAATTTTGAATTTCCCCTAAATTGCCGCCTGGCCGCGCCTATGGTTATCTATAAGACATACCTTCATCTTGCGACCATCAATCGTTTCATGCTCAAATTCTTGGCCAATGTCAAATTCCAGAGTAGTAGTCTTGAATGTGGACGTGGATATCATCTTCCAGTGGTTGCCGTCAACAATGAACTCAAGCGAAGATTTGATCGTTTTTGCAGCAGTACGAGCAAGAAAGCCTACATTCGCCTTAAAAAAACATACTTTTCAAATTATTAGAAGCCTCATAGATGAAATGATATGGCTTTGGACTTAGAAACCCCCTTCCCCATTTCTGACCTCTAATTTTCTTTGTTTAAAAGAAACATACCGCCTTTAAGTAAGCATCAAAGTTCTCCGATTCCGAAAGTTGCCATTTGCCAACAAATTTTTGTGCATCAAAAGTTGCCATTTCGCAATTTGCTTTAGAGAAGAAAATATCGACACTAAAAAAATGTATTTAAAGGCAAAAGATGTAAAAATGTGTATAAATCGATATCAACAGTTTATGATCGAATATTTTTTGGAACATTTCAGATAAAAAGTTTTTATACAAGCTTTGAGATTTTTAAATGTAAATTAAAAAAAACTATTGGAGGAAAAAAATTTTTTTTCGGATTTTTTCGAAGCCTTGCTAGAAAGAAATGTTCTCTATATTGAAATATATCGGCCAGATAGAAATTTTGACCGAAAAAAATTATCTAGAGTGTTTTGGATTCTCTCCATTTTCGAACTTGTTTAAAAGAAACGGCACTGAGACATTAATTCCGCTGGCTTTAATTCAGTGCACCGCCCCTTTAAAGTCCGGAATTAATGTCTAGGAATTAAATTGCGGAATTAATGTCTTAGTGCCAAAGAGGTTAGAAAATTCAAAAAATCAACGTAAAATCGGCACATATGTTTCAATGGGAAAAAAGTCTGTGCCGAAAAAAATTTTTCGGCACAGAGACATATATTGGATTGTTTCATAAGTTGTTGCCGCTCAAAAAATACATCTAAAATCGGCATTTTTCGCTCGTTTTCGATGAAATTTTTTTTT
>OZJO01012080.1:0-43741 GCA_900406225.1 Acrobeloides nanus | reverse complement strand
TTAGTGCTCGTCTCGACGTCGAGACGCAAAATTTCAAGCGAGAATAACTTTTCAGGGTCAACGAATTTTCGAATGTGGTCTTTTGCAATTTTATTCATCTTTTGATGGGCTATAAATTTGCTGAAAACCACATTCGAAAATTCGTTGACCCTGAAGAATAAGACCGTCTCGACGCCGAGAGTGCAATTAGTGCTACAATTGGTGCTTCCATTTGAATTAGTGGAGGCCCTTAACCATACAGGGTGTGCGGAAATAACGTGTTATTTTGAAATTAGCAGAGATTCCGGAACCATTTTTCAATTTTTAACGAACTTTTTTCGATTTTTTTCAATCTTTGATAAATTTTTCAATTTGGTACTATACGGTTTGACAGGGCCAATTTTTAATACTTTATTTCGCATTTTTATTTAATAATTAACACAAATCAACATATTTCAACAACGAGAAATATCACAAATAAACTGCAGGAGGCCAGAATTCCTTGATCCCTTGTAGTATAGCTTCAAACGGATCTTCCTTGCTAATATACTGTCTCCACATGAATTCAGCCAAATAGGACTTCGGATGATGACGAGCGGTGCCGCGGTGCTTCTTGTTGCGCCATTTAGCCGATCCTCACATTCGCTCGACGGTCTGGGTGTGCACATTTGGGTCGTCCGGGTCCAGGATGCTGTACTTATGGTTTACCTTGAAGTGCTCGAATCCGGCTTCTTCCAATTCTTCGGTGCGATAGCCTTTCCAGCAGTCGGAGAAGATGATTGAGCCTTCTTCAATGTTCTCACTCCCGTGTCTCCCTGCAAAAGTTATATAGCTCATTCCAAAAATCACTTACCTGCATATACCACCAAAGATCCATTGTGGCAAAATTCGGCCGGCATTATTCTTCCTCTTCGAAAACAGACTCATCAATCTCCACTATAAGTCCAGGGCCTAAAAAATTTTCTTTCTTGCCGTTGCAATAGTGCGTGTATACAAACTTCGCGCATATAGTTGTTCCAATCAACAGCTGTACCTTTATCTATGCCCAATTCACGTTCACACCATTTTCCCGAAGTGCTAAAAACGCCGTAAAAATCAATTTCTCGTTCATAAAAACGTATAAGTAAAATTATTCAATGAATAAAAGTGCGAAATAAAGTATTTTTAAGTGTTAAAAATTGGCCCTGTCAAACCGTATAGTACCTTTGATGAATTTTTCAATTTTTGACGAATTTTCAAATTGATGAATTCTTCGATTGTTCAGAAATTTTTCAATTTTTAACGAATTTTCAATTCTTTAATGTCGATTTTAAAGGGATTTTTTAATTTTTCAGGAATTTTTCGATTTTTGACGAATTTTCAATTTTGGATTTTGAGTAGATACTGAAAAAGCGTCTCTTATCTATTGAATTTAAAAAAAAGAACATGGATGTGAGAACTGATTTCAATCAATGGTATCTTTTTCAACCCAAACTCTGCTTATTTGAGAAATGGATTTAAATTTAAGGGAAGCTATATAGGTAAAGCACAAAACAAGGATTACTATCGGGGTAAAAAATAACCGGTTCCGTCATCAATTTTTTGGAAAGATGCCTTGGATGGTTTGTCGAAAACTTTGTTCCCTCTCGAAGCTGTTTAATCCGACTTAATCATTCGGCCCCGAATAGTTTGAGGTTAACACAATAGCAATAGCCTTGTGCATGAGCGAGACACTATTTTCAGTATGTATTTGAGTTTTTGTCGGACCCATGAAGACCCCCAAAGCACGTGTAGACAGATTGAAATGTCGAATGAAATTTCCCACCTTCAGTTTTTTCCACTCTCAACACTAAATGGACATTGTCCGGTGAGAAATCGGTGAATAGCAACACCCCGACAAATCTTGATCGTTAGTGACCGAATGTGCTCCCGAGGCTTGTGGCTACAGTTGCGAAACAGACCAACAAACAAGATTGACGACGAGCCTCGGAGTCAAGCAGGTAGCCCTTGGGGCCACACTTTTTGATGAATTGGCTGATGGCTCTCTTCGTCTCCTGGGCTCATTACGCTTGTTCGTGCGCACCGCGCAAACGATCGAGAGTGACTTTCGTCGAATTGGATATCCATTTTCAACTTAGCACTTTGGTTGTTGATTTTTTTTAATCGTGGTGATTTTAGGTTCCGCTAAATTTTTCAAATACGCATTGCTTCGAACTTTTTGTATTTTCGGTGGGACCTATCAGGCGAATTTTGGAGAAAAAAAATTGAATTTTCATGAAAAAATCGAATTTTCAGAAAAAAATTTTTAGGGGGTAACTCATCGAAAGTGACTTTCGTCGAATTGAAAATCCATTTTCAACTTAGCACTTTGTTGATTTTTTTTGAATCGTGGTAATTTTAGGTTCTGCTAAATTTTTCAAATACGGATTGTTTCGAACTTTCGTATTTTCCGGTGGGATTCTCACCGACCCACCATAGTCCTGGATTATATTCATGAACACATTGGATAGTGAAGAAGCTGCATATTTAAGACTGGGTGGCGGAAGTATGGATAGCCGCTCGGAACAATGTTATACGATTGCGGCTAACAAGTCGGATATTACAATGGGCGAGAATCGCCCGGATGGGAGGAAATCTCCGCATCACATGAGATTCAGTGCGGTGTCTCACGACGCGCCATTAGATGAGAGTACATCGTAAGTTGGGCACTAGGACATTTCGAAATATATTCGAAAAGTTCATGAAAAATGGAGCATTTTTTGTTTTTACGGTATGTTCTGAATCGTTGTAGTTTTCGAGGAAATTGCGTTTGAAGTCGGGTTTTTGAAATCTGTATATTACAACGAAAACATGAACGCAGTGAAAATTCATCGCTGAATCAATCAAAGTTGTGTATTGACGCGAAAAGTAAAAAAAAAATCGTTTTTCATGAACTTACGAAAACTGCCAAAAATAAGTCTTGAATTTTCGCATCAATACACAACTTTGATTGATTCAGGGTAAATTTTCACTGCGTTCACATTTTTTCGTTGTAATACACAAATTTCAAAAATCGCCAACTTCAAATGCAATTATCTCAAAAACTACAACGATTCAGAACATGCCGTAAAAACAAAAAATGCTCCATTTTTCATGAATAGTGTTTTTTCATCAACTTGTTTAGCGTCGGAACAGAAGCTCGAAGTTGGGACATTTTTCGCCTCCTGCCCCCACCACCGGACAATATCGGCAAGGGCTTCTGGCACGATGCCAGCCTACAACTATTAAAGATCTCAACATTTTTTATCCTCTTTTTGTTGACCTTAGGAAGTGCTGTGGTTGCCAAAAGCTCTTTCTTCTTGATGACTTCCGCCATTGGCTATGGTGGTCGGAACATGACCATTTGTACGGATAAAATCCCCGAGGCCAAAATTAACACTGTCTTCATCTCCAACAAGCATGTGGCCAAGTGGGTCTGGGGGTTGTACATGGCGCTATGTGTACCAGAGCTGATTTGCTTCATACGCTGTTTTCATCGAACCCTTTTTCGGAATGTGAAAAGACCGTCCGCATTACAATTCTTCACGGTACGCGTTTACAGTCAAAACTCCGTTTGATGACACCTGGCGGATGACATAACGACCATGCAGGGATGCCGGCGGGAAAATTTGGTATATAAGGAAATCGACTTACTGCATATATAGCAAATTTTCACAGTTTTTCCGAGTGGACTGGTCCTTGAAAATTTTTCCGGCATCCCTGCGTGGTCGTTGTCATTAAACGGAGGTGTCACCAAATGGAGATTTGATTGTATCAAGTTTTATTATCTCGACAAAAATTCTTTTCTAAGGTGTTACTAGTTGAATCTCTGCATGCGTTTGGTGTCGGGATGTTGGTCTTCCACGTTTTACCCGATCTTCCCGCAGAAACGGGTGCTATGATTAGCAATGCTTTGTGTATGGTGCCGTCGGTGTTGAGCATTTTCAGCCGAAAGGCAGCCAAGATGACACTTATTTTGATCATCTTTGATGTTGCTGCAGCGGCGTCACAGAGCAGTGGGTTTTGGGCTTGGCCAGTAAGTTTTTTGTCTTGTCTGTTTGCACCATAGCCTTATTTTTTTTTGATCTTCCGTCCGTGATTCACCTCTATTTGATTTTTTCAGAGTTACATTAAAATTTTTTCATTGATACATTTCAAACATTTTATTTATTCAAAACAATACAATTACATCTCAATTTTATTATTTTCAAGACTAGCAATTTGAGAGCATAAAAAAGACAAGGTAGATCTGTCCTCTCTAGTCATTTCATGCTGAATATCTTCATATTTCGATGACCAGTTCCACGAAGTTTTCTAGCAGCTTGACGGAGTTCGTAATCAAACTTTTTAGTTGATTCCGGAATTCCAGCAATAACTATACTTTGGTGACGTTCGACGTCTTCATCTGCTGGAGTAAGTGACGGTCGAATAAATATCTTGGAATAGTTCTCGGAGTTCTTCAACTTCTTGGCATTGGCAAGAACGTTTCTTTGCTGGAATGAAACACCAAGGACGACGTTCAATAAGCGCGGTCGAGTCGGGCGCCCAGATCCTGAAGGTTTCTTAACACCAAGGTGATAAACCAAAGCAGGTGAAGTTTCCACATGGTTCCGAAATTCCATCCATAATCTTTGATACAGTTGCGTAGTCGCGTTGGTGAAGTTCACTTGGCAGCACTTTAGTTGGTTCCGGAATTCTAGCAATAACTATACTTCGGCGACGTTCGACATCCTCAGCAGTAGGCTCAGCATAAATCTCCTCGAAGTGTTCTTCGTTTCTTTGCTGGAATGAGGCACCAAGGACGACTTTCAATAAGCGCGGTCGAGTCGGGCGTCCAGATTCTGAAGGTCGCTTAACACCAAGGTGATAAACCAAAGCAGGTGAAGTTTCCGCATTAATCTCATCCATAATCTTCGATACAGTTGCGTAATCGTGTTGGCGAAGTTTACTTGGCAGCACATTAGTTGGTTCCGGAATTCCAGCAATAACTATACTTCGGCGATGTTCGACGTCTTCAGCAGTAGGCTCAGAATAAATCTTCTCAAGGTGTTCTTTAGCTGTTTGTTGAGAGCGCAGACATAAGCGTTTTCATCAAGTCAGAAATTGGTTGGCCAGTTGAGTATTAGAAGTAGTAGAAGAAGCGCAAGAAGTTCAGATGCTTTGGCGGTAACGTTGTAGAGAACAGTTTGAATTTCAATTTCTTCATCTGACTTGTTTAGCAAGCTTAGAATCCGCGTATGATTTATACTCTTCAAAATTTCCATGGCTAAAAAAGAAAGTTGTTAAAAATTTTAATTTCAAGAAATATTAATGAATTGAATCGTACATCAACAAATGAATGAAAAAAAGTGTAAACGAACAAAATTTTAACGTAAATCTGAAAAAAAAACAAGTAGAAGTGAACCACGGACCGAAAGAGTATCGCACTTTATTGTTCAGGTCCTCGTCCCAGAGATCCGTAAGCATGTCCTAGTAATCTGTGTCTCTTTGTGTCTAATTTCACTTGCTTGGTGGCAAAACTTCGTCCACACCAATTCCTTCTTACCTCCAATTCGAAGGCTTGGTGCTTTCGCCAACTGTCTAAGTGAACGGCGCTCCAAGACATATGTGGTTGTGTCATTGTGGAAGTGTATGATCTATTTGTTTTGTTTGTTCTATTTTTTGTCGCCCAGGTAGAGAGATATCGATTTCAGCGGGAAACAAGATTTTATATTTAAGGATGAAATTCGATGAGATCATGCAACGTGATCCGTTTGGGGAGAAATTGATTACGATAACGGCTAAAAATTTGAACTCAACACAGATCAACCACTTTCTTCAGCGTATGCATGAATTCGAAACCCCACCGGGTATATTTAAAAAGAAAAGACATTTTAGGAACAAAATTTTAGACCCTCGTCAGTCGAAAAACAAAGTATTCGGTAGTGAAGAGCTAGAAGAGAAGCCGCGCATTCCAACCACCAAAAAGCCATGGAATCCGGATGACGATGAAGCCATTGATGCCGGAGAATATGAGAAGCCGGAAAAGGCTAAAAAAGTTGACCCGAATCCGGTGAAACGTAATCGTCGAGAAGTTGTTGAAGAAGAAGAGGAAGTCATATCGGCATATCAAGTAGGTTGAAGCTAAACTTTATTTTTGAAACTTTGAACTATCGCAGATTTGATGATCTTTTGCCAATCGTTTTAATAGACATGATTTTATTGACATTCAGGCAACTTTTTATTATAAGAAGTAGTAGTAGAAGTAGTAGTTGCAGAAGAAGTAGCGGAAGTAGAGAAGAAGTAGTAGTAGAAGTAGAAGTAGTAGTAGTAGCAATAGAAGACGTAGTAGTAGAAGAAGTAGCAGAAGGAGTAGTAGTAGAATAAGTAGAAGATGAAGTAGCAGAAGATGTAGAAGTAGTAGTAGCAGAAGAAGTAGTAGTAGAAGTAGAAGTAGTAGAAGAAGTAGTAGAAGTAGAAGACGTAGTAGTAGTAGAAGTAGTAGTAGTAGAAGTAGAAGACGTAGTAGTAGAAGAAGTAGCAGAAGGAGTAGTAGTAGAAGAAGTATAAGATGAAGTAGCAGAAGATGTAGAAGTAGTAGTAGAAGTAGTAGTTGCAGAAGAAGTAGCGGAAGTAGAGAAGAAGTAGTAGTAGAAGTAGTAGTAGTAGCAATAGAAGACGTAGTAGTAGAAGAAGTAGCAGAAGGAATAGTAGTAGAATAAGTATAAGTAGTAGTAGAAGTAGTAGTAGAAGAAGTAGCAGAAGAAGTAGAAGAAGTAAAAGAAGAAGTAGTAGAAGAAGTAGTAGAAGGAGTAGTAGTAGAAGAAGAAGTAGTAGTAGTAGTAGAAGAAGTAGTAGAAGTAGTAGTAATACTAGAAGAAGTAGTAGTAGCAGAAGTAGTAATAGAACAATTAGAAGTAGTAGAAGAAATGCAATTGCAATAAAAAGTTGCCTGAATTTCAATAAAATCGTGTTTATTGAAACGATTGGCAAAAGATCATCAAATCCGCGATTCGATAAAGTTTTCAAAAACATTTGAAAAACTTTTCAGGTCTATGATGACTATGTGGAATTAAATCAATTTACGAGTCCATATGATGCCCTGTGGATTGCCCTAATTCAAATCGGCTCGGTGATCATTTGCTATCATAGCTCAAAATTTGCTTGCAAAGTAGACACTTATTTCTTGAATAGCCATGATTATATTTTCGAATCTAGGTAATGATGCAACGGATGGGGTTTGCCCTGCCGATTGCATTGGCTGTGCCGGCTACAGTCGCCTTCCTTTCGACCACTTGTGAACAAAGAATGAAGGATCCATGCCACATGACTGGGATTTTGACAAAGGAACTATTCTGGCAATGCCCCGCCGAGTCTATTGGCATGTGGGATTTCTACTTTTGGATGAGTCCTCAAACGTGGATTTGGCTAACCTGGCTCGTGAGCCAACTTTGGGTCACTATTCATTTATGGACACCAAAGCATGAGCGATTGGCGCGAAGTGAAAAGTATGCATTGAATTATAAGAAAAGTAACTATTGGGTTGTTCCATGAGTAAGGTTCTTTTGAGGTTGTGTCGAAAATGATTCATCTGGGGTTTTTTGTGCGCATTTTCGAACCATGAAAATGCTTTCCTGATTCAGGGCAGAGGTGGGTGTATTGAAGCGAAAATGAAAATAAAATTTGAATTCACCAGAAACCGGCTGTTCGAACCGAAATTTTTTAGGTTGTTTATACTATCTTACTATAACGGTGCTTTTGTTGATCAATCACTAGCCTTCAATCGCCGACGTGACGACAAAGCCAAGATCAAAGCAGAAGTAAAATTTTTGATGATTTTTTTTGCATAGTCTCATTTTTCTGTCTAGTCTTGAACTTACATGAGACGTTTCTTTTTCATGTCATCGTAGGAAAGGGGACAAAAATATCTTGTGAGTTGTTTGATTAAGCTCTGTACTGGGGTTGCCATATAAACTTCCTTCCTGAACTCCGAAACGGAAGTTTGTTTGGTCAGAGAGGGACTAAACCGGTAATAGGCAAATAAAACACATTAACTCGACTGGTCACCGCCGGTAGTCGAATCTAATGAAGTTTTTCGAAGCTAATAGTTTATATTTAAAAATAGTAAAAAAGAAAATAGTAAAAAAAAGTATATCCTTGAAAACTGTTTTGGATTATTGAAACGAAAATATGAATCAGAATTTTCGTTTCAATAACCCAAAACAATTTTTAAATGGGATAATTTTGGTGTCAATTTGTTCGTCTCATTTAGCTATAAAAAATTACTACAATGTTCATGTTATGAAATTTTAAAAAATTTTGTGTATTACAACGAAAAGCATGAACAATTTCAAACGCAATTTTCTCGAAAACTATAACGATTCAGAGCATGCCGTAAAAACAAAAAATGCCCCATTTTTCATGAACTTTCCGAATTTCAACAAAATTGGCAACTTTTTTCCCCCACTGGACTGGTCCTTTAATCGATTCTCATTCAACCACGCACTTGATAAATTTATCTCATCATCTTGATCTATCAATCTTTTGAATCCAGTTATTGACTCTGACCTTAAGAGATATATTGTTGTCCATTGAAGAATCCCTGTCTATCGAATAAGCCTCAAATTTCGGATCTCCTTAACAGGAGACCGTCCAAATCTAGCCGACAAAACACTTGAGTTTTTGTTTGAATAGTAAGCACGAGCGGGAGTGTAACCATTCATAAATGAAACAATGTGTCAATCCGAAAGAAACAGTCTTCGTCTTCTTCTTTGCATATGAGCACTTTTTGAAAAAATGGAAAATTCATACAAAAATATAAATAAATTTAGTTTCAGGACTTGGAGTTGGAAAGTGAAGAATCGAGTCAAACGTATGAAACCATTGGACCCGGGCAAATTCCAAAGCCCCCACCTTCGGTGTGCAGTGTTTCGAGTAGTAAAATTGAATCCGGCCTAATTCGGTATGAACTACATGATTAAAAACAAAAAATACTCATAGGACTAGACAGACAGAAAAAAATTACAAGATAGAACAGGAAATGATCTTAGCCAAAATTTTTTAACACGTACATTAAAACGAAAAGAAACATGGATCCTTATATAGCTTTTTTGATGCATCCCTGCGTGGTCGTATGGCGGAAAAATCAGGATTAGTTAGTACTTCCTAAAGAAAGGGACTAAAAAAAGCCCAACCTTAAGCCCAAGCATAAGCCCAAGCCTAAGCCCAAGTCTAAATCCAAGCCTAAGCCCAAGTCTAAGCCTAAGTCTAAGCCCAAGTCTAAGCTCAAGTCTAAGCTCAAGTCTAAGCCCAAGCCTAAGCCCAAGCCTAAGCCAAATTAGTACTAATCCTTATTTTCCCGCTATACAACCACGCAGGGATGCAAAAAAATCTTTTCGTTTCAATGTACACGTTGCCTGATTCAATAAGAAAATTCCGTGATAGCCAAAAAAATTCTTACTTTTTAGCGATGTGGCTAGTTCAGCTGATGCTATTACAAAAATCTATGCTTGCGCAACAATGTGGCATGAAACGCCACATGAAATGACTTGCATGCTCAAGTCAATCTTCCGTCTCGACGAAGACCAATGCGCAAGAAGAAATGCCCAAAAGTACCTCAAAGTTATTGATCCGGTAAGGGCGGAAGGCAGTGACGTAACCAGAAATTTCGGAAGGGGGGCACATTACCTTGGTCCCCCAAGGTGATTTTGTCGCGTTTTTCGAATTTTTCAACAAAAATTTTTTTAATCACCTTGGTCCCCCTTACGATTTTTGAAAAAAAATTTTTGAACATTTTTCACCTAAACACAAAGTACGGTTTTTTTTTTGGCTCACCCTGTACAAATAATCTGTGGCAATTGTTTTTCAGGACTATTACGAATTCGAAGCCCACATCTTCTTCGACGATGCATTCGATTTGAACGACTATGGCGAGCCGGTTGTCAATAAATTTGTGAAGCAACTTGTTGAAAAGATCGACGAGGCGGCTAGCGCCGTGCACCAAACCCAGATGCGCTTAAAATCTCCAAAGAAGGCCATAACGCCCTATGGAGGAAGGATTTCATACGTGTTACCAGGCAAGAACCGTCTCACGATTCATCTGAAAGACAAGAATAAGATTAGGCATCGTAAACGATGGAGTCAAGTATACTACCACATTAGGAGCTACTGTCGGCTCTTCTACCCCATTTTCAACGTGGTCGAAAAATTTTATTTTTCGAAAAAAATTCTTGTCAAAAATAAATTGAGGTCTTATGTAAACAACTACCATGATGTAATCGATGCCAGTCAGTTCCTTAAAGGGAGCGTGTGTATCCTGTCCGTATCAAGTCAAAAAAAAATTGATTTTTTTGAACGAAACTCACCCTTTAGTGTCCACAAATGCTCAGCGTCATGATGCTGAGCATGTGTGGACACTAAAGGGTGAGTTTCGTTCGAAAAAATCAAGGATTTTTTTATGACCCGATACGGAGAGGATTCACACGCCCCTTTAAGGGTTTAAAAAAAGAATGCAGAAACGTTACAAGGGTTTTCTGTCTATGGGCCAGTCCTTGCCTCAGACAGCAGTTGCGCGCTGCACGCAGCAGCTGATTGGGCCACGCAGCAGCTGCGCCGCAGTTGTTTAGTCATGCAGCAGCTGCTGTCTGAGGCAAAGACTGGCCCTATGTTGCAAGTATTTCTGAAGATCAAGACATAATTGCAAAAGTTCCAAAAATTTAATGCCAGGAATTTCAACTTCTTCGGAGTTACGGTTCGAAGAAAATTTTCTCAAAAATGACCCTGGGGTAATTTTATGCGTTGGCGATGTTATTTTTGTGTAAAAACGCTTCCATTTTTTTAAAGAAAATCGAATTTTTGTGTTTAACTTTTTCGAATTTTCGGGGTATAAGAGCCGAAGTAGCACCCAACATTATATAACGTCTAAATTCATGTGTTTAGGTGATGTATTTGTACTATCTTCTCGGGTACAGGCTAATGATGAAAGTAATGGATCAGGCTAGGAAAGAGATCATTGCCGAGAACACCTTTATCCTAACCCTAGATGGCGATGTTGACTTCAGCCCGCAATGTGTTCACTTACTAGTAGACTTGATGAAGAAAAATCGGCGTTTGGGCGCCGCCTGCGGCAGAATCCATCCGCGCGGCTCAGGTCTAATGATTTGGTATCAAAAATTCGAATACGCCGTGGGCCATTGGCTCCAAAAAGCCACTGAACACATGGTTGGGTGTGTGCTGTGCTCGCCGGGATGCTTTTCTCTCTTCCGCTCATATGCCCTTATGGATGACAATGTAACAAGGAAATACGCGTCAAAGTCGGAAAAGCCAGTCGACTATGTCCAGTATGATCAAGGAGAAGATCGATGGTTATGCACACTGTTATTGCAACGCGGCTATCGGGTTGAATATTGTGCTGCATCGGATGCACTCACATTCGCGCCCGAAGGCTTCAACGAGTTCTTCAACCAGCGTCGAAGGTGAGTCGAATTTAAGATGTGGCATCTCATCGGAGGTGAAGCTATCCTAAATCGGAACAGGTAGACCAGGTGGGGAACCTTTTGCCTATTTCGAGTTGTTGGTTCCCTTTTTTTGATTGGCCACCAAACTTTCGACTGTTTCTTGGATCTGTTTAGGCGTTATTTATAGTTCTATCGTGTCGCGATACGACAGTGCATTTTTGTGTCGTACGACAGCATTTATAGTTCGGTTGTGCGACGCGTCGCGACACGATGGAAGTATAAATCCCGCCTTACGATTTCCAGGAATGGACTTTGCTCGTCCTAAACTCCCGATTCCAAAAATGGAACAAGATATTAAAAAATTGGGCTTGGACTTAGACTTAGGCTTGGGCTTAAACTTAGGCTTGGGCTTAGGCTTAGGCTTTAAACAAGATGTTTACGACTTGGTGCTTTTGCATTGGGGCAAATTCCAATTCCTTCCTCGAAACTATCTGAGTCACGGGCCTTTTCGAAGAAATGATAGACAGCCTTTTCTTACAAGACACAAAAATAGCTCAACTATACGAAATTAGGAAATATAGAAAAATGCATGAACTATCTTTGTCTTATAGGTGGATACCCTCGACATTGGCGAACATCATCGACTTACTAAAAGACTATAAGAATGTTATCACAGTGAACGAGAGCATCTCAATCTGGTATATTGTCTACCAGCTTGTGATGTTGATCTCATCGATTCTTGGCCCCGGCACAATTTTCCTCATGGTTGTTGGTGCTATTTCGATCAGTTTTAACATCGACACCAAGTTGGCTCTCTTAGTGGTCATGTTACCAGTGTTGACTTTTTGCATCATTTGTTTAGTGGGAAATCCGAGCACGCAGGTAGGCAGCGAAAAAAATTTTTTGTGAAAATTTTTTTCAGCTAGTTTGTGCGCAAATTGTTGGAGCATTATTTGCAATGTTGATGACAGCCGTGATTGTTGGCACGTCGTTACAGATTCAAAAAGATGGTATTATGTCTCCGCACTCGATTTTCTTATTTGCTGTTATTGGGAGGTAAAAATGGTTTATAGGTATAGTAGCAGCACATTTGTAGCTTTACAACAGCGGCAATTTTGCATCCACTCGAATTCACCTGTATCATTCCTGGCATACTATATTTCCTAGCAATTCCTTGTATGTACATGCTGTTGCCAATTTACAGTATTTGTAATCTGAATACCGTCACCTGGGGTACTCGTGAAGACCCAGCAGGTACTTATACTTAAAGGACCACTACACTCGAAAACCTTTAAAGTTTATTCGAAAAGATCATGAAAAATGGAGCACTTTTTGTTTTTATAACAACCTCTATAGTTTTTGAGAAAATGGCGTTTGAAATTTGAAGTTGTGCTCATGTTTTCGTTGTAATACGCAAACCTTTTTGAATTTTTTGCAATAAAATCGTCAAATCTATCTTTACTGACAAGTTTAGTGTAAAAAGATTCAAAAAGTGTGTATATTACAACGAAAACATGAGCACAAATTCAAATTTCAAAGGCAATTATCTCGAAAACTACAACGATTTAGAGGTTGTTATAAAAATAAAAATGCTCCATTTTTCATGAATTTTCCAACAAAATTATCAACTTGAATTTTTATTATAGCTGCGAAAGCTGATAACCGACAGAAAAGCACACATGTTGAATTGATAGAAAGCGGTCTTGGCAATGAAGTATTTTCTTGTTTTTTTTTTAATTTATAATTTAAAAAATTCCAGGTGGACGGTGACCTATCAATCGGGTGTGGCAGTGGTTGTCGAATTTTGTGTTGCCTAAAACCCGATCGAATGGAAACATCTCCACAAATTTGGAAACTCAATGAGGGTCTGAAAGAAATTTCAAGAAAGCTGGAAAATATTGAGCGAAAAGCCGGTGGTGGCGTGGCGGCAAGTTTTCGAGGAGGACACTCTGGCGGAATGCCTTCGGGTGGCTCGGACAAGTGGAATGACAATGATGAAGATGACCAAGCCGAGTTGGATGATGACCGCGAGCTGCGACAGCAATCCCAGGCAGCTATGCGAAATCGCAAATATAAACGGATATGCAGCGAGACCTGGCTTCAGGATCCGGCATTGAAGCGTGCTGAAAGGGACTATTTGGATGCGGATGAAGAGCATTTCTGGTTGGAAATGATCGACAAATACTTGCAGCCAATTGCAATCGATCCCAAGGAGCAGGAGAGGATTCGAAAAGGACTCACTGATTTGAGAAACAAGGTGTTTATGCCAAACAAGTTTAATTACTAACAGCAATTTTTGAGGTGTGCTCGGCATTCTTCATGGTGAACGTAGTCTTTATAATCATCGTGTCGGTGCTTCAGATGCAAAAAGATTGCCTGCATATCGAGTGGCCGTTGGGTCCCAAGTTCAATCATACGATCATTCCATGTAACTCGGATAATAGGCAAGAAATTTGGGTGATGACTCGCCTGCAACTCGAACCCATTGGGCTGGTATTTTTGGTGTTCTTTATGTCTATCTTAATCATACAAGTATGTGGAGACCACCTGAAAATTAAATGTTTAGTACATTTTTTGGATTCCATTGTGGAGTTAATTTCAGCGGTGAAATCTTTTACGTAACATTATGCACAAGGGCCGTATGCACAAAAGCTAGCGCTAATGCTATTAGCTGTAGCTAACGCTAATAGCGGCAGTTGTGCATACTAGTTACAGCTATTAGCGTTAGCTACAGCTATTAGCGTTGCAGCTTTTAGCTGTAGCTAACGCTAATAGCTGCAGCTAGTATGCACAACTGCCGGAACACCTCCCAATCAAATCTGTGTGCGTTAGTTGCCCACCTAGAAAATAGATTGAAATTTTGAAATAGGGATTTATATAATTTAACGCCGAACCTTTGTGTGTGTGGGGGGGGGGCGTTAGCTACAGCTAAAAGCTGCAACACTAATAGCTATAACTAACGCTAATAGCGGCAGTTGTGTATACTATGCACAACTGCCGCTATTAGCGTTAGCTACATTTAAAAGCATCAACGCTAATAGCTGTAGTTAACGCTAATAGCTGCAGCTAATGCTAATAACTGTAGCTAATGCTAATAACTGTAGCTAACGCTAAAAGCTGTAGCTAACTGCAGATATTAGCATTAGCTACAGCTATTAACGTTAGCTGCAACTATTAGCGTTAGCTACAGCTAATAGCCTTAGCGTTAGCGCTAGCTATAACCTCACTTGTGCATACGGCCCAGTGTTGCATAAAAGATTTCACTGCTGAAATTAACTCCACAATGGAATCCAAAGAAAGGGTACTCAAAAATGTGTCATTTAGTTCTTTGCTATGCTAATGCATCGCTTCGGTACTCTAGCTCATATTATTGCATCGACGGAGCTATTCTGCTTCCGCAAACCATTGGATAGACTTTCCGAAGACGAATTAGTAGTTCAGAATGCGGTGGAGATAGCCAGGGAGCTGCAAGCAATCCGAGGTGTAGACGAAGTCGAGGATCTTCCAACTCAAGTAATCGAATATTTTTTGTTAATCGACTATAACATATTTCTGATCAAGTTTAAGCAAAAAATTATTTTTCTTTAAGGAAGAGCGTGGAATAAGTCGTCGCCGTGTTGTCCAAAACTTGGAAACTTCACGCCGCTCTATGATGAAACGCCGAACTGAAACGTTAGATGCTGCTTTCAAAAAGCGATTTTTCGCCTTGTCAAGTGCAGATGCGAATGATGACAACTCCATCGGGTTTGCATCGCGAGAAAAAAGGCTGACTCTCAAAAAGGGCACTATCCGTGCCTTGGAACAACGCCGAGATTCCCTATTTGGAACGATTGATAAAAAGGTACGAAAATATTTAAGTCGGAAAAAAGTTGCCATATTCGAAAATTTATGAAAAATGGAGCATGTTTTGTTTTTACGGCACCCTCTGAATCGTTGTCGTTTTCGAGAAAATTGCGTATGAAGTTGACGTTTTTTAAATTTTGTGTATTACAACGAAAATCTAAAAATTTTCGATTTTCGCTTCAATACACACACTCCGATTCCCTGATTCAGGGAAGCGTTAGAAATGCGCGCAATCGATTCCCGCCGGAGGCGCGTTGTTCTAGGAACTATTTACGACGTCGTAAATTTTTTTACGATTTGTGTTAGTTCACGTTGATTTATGTGACGTTTTACGACAATTTGCGTTATTTTTCGCTGACCCTCAACTCGTTTTTCGATAAAACTCATTCATGAAATTTTTAGGACAACCCCTATAATTCTGCCTCAGACAATGAGAATTTGGGCACGCGTGGTCCGGCGCAACGAAGACTGGAGCGTATATTTAATCAGCAGGATAGTGTTTGCAATAAAATCTACCCAGCAGAAAAACCTGAGTCAAGATTCTAAATGGATTTTGCTCGTGAGGATTATTTCCTGCTGCAAATGGAATTACACTCCTGCAATATATACATATAGCTGCTCGATTAGTTAATCCCTGTTCATTAAACGTTTAATGTAGAAACTGTTTTTGTACTGTGCATGTGAGTAACACAAGAAATTTATGTAAAGAAAAATTCTCGGAGCTACTACAATAAAATAGGGGGCCACCCACGTGAAAAAAATTTTTCTGGGAATGACCCCTCTAAGGGTAAAAACATGCGGGGAATATGAATTTGACATTTTCGAAGGGAAAAACGCTTTCCTGATTCAGGGAAGGCTTGTGTATTAAAGCGAAAAATCGCATTTTTGCGACTTTTCGCTTCAATAAACAGGCCTTCTTGGGTCAAGGAAGCTTTGAAAATGTCAACTTCGTATTCCCCGTATGTTTTTTCCCCTAGGGGTATTTCCAGAAGAAAAAATTTTTGAAAATTTTTTCTTCCTCCACGTGGTCCCCCTATTGTATAGTAGCTCCAAAATCTCTTGGTTGATTTTTTTTCTTCATTTTTGCAAATTGTGCGACTAACTAGAGATATCGATACCTTCTTTGTTTGTCTATTTTTACGCCTAAAATTTTTTTGCGCCACCTGTAGTAGGATTAGAGGTGGGGTCCAGGAATGTAAACGTGTACGGTTTTCGTGTACATGTATTACACGTACACGAATAGTTTAACGTGTATGTGTAGTACACATACACGTTAAAATTTCGCCACTCGTGTACGTGTACTACACTTACACGTTCATCAAACGTGTAGTACGTGTACTACACGTTCACGTTAAAATTTTGCTACTCGTGTATGTGTACTACACGTACACACCCCATCAAACGTGTACTACACGTACACGTTCATCAAACGTGTAGTACGTGTACCATACGTACACGTTTAATTTTGCTACTCGTGCACGTGTACTACACGTATACGTTCATCAAATGTGTAGTACGTGTACTACACCTACACGCTCCATAAAACTTGTAGTATCTGTACTACACGTACACGTTAAAATTTTGCCACTCGTACACGTGTACTACACGTACACGCCTCGTCAAACGTGTAGTACGTGTACATGTACACGTTACTAACGTTAAAAATGCATCGTGTAATAACACGTTTACATCCCTGGTGGGGTCTTTCATATTTGCCACTGGTAATGTGTAATCTATCTGTAAGCATATGATATCCGGTTATTTATTATGCATAAAATAAAAGAATCGTTACAACTTAATTCTAGGGACTGATGTTCTCGGGGGACAGGATTTTGATCTCGACAGAGGTCTTCGGAATTCTTTCGTTGATCGAGTTGATGTTTTGGGTTCACATGACATGTGATGTTGGTCAAAAGCTGGATTTTCGAAATATCTTTGAGTCGCACATTCGTCTTTCTCACGTCCCATTTCATGGAGAACATGGAGGAAGCGATCAAACAACATACAAAGACTCTATAAAGTCTGTTTCACGGAGGAAGCATAGACTAGTAGATAGCATCACAGAGCGGGATTGAACTCTTCAAACTCGAAGTCTGTGATGCTATCCACTAGGCTATGCTTCAGGCGCTTTTGGAAAGAGCAAATTTTTTTTTCGAAATTTTGATTACCTGGCATGGACATATTTGTCTACAATATTGATGAATAAACAATGGTAAAATAACTATGAGTGCTAAAAGTAATAGCCCAATGGACAATGGTATGACAATCCAGAATTCGGTATAATCGTTTCGTATGGGTCCGGTCCATTTGTTCCGCCATGCCCACGGGTCTCGAGGATCGTTGATGTCGCGATACATTTTCAACTTTAAAAAAGATTTGGAGCTATAGGGGTCCACCCATGTGAAAAAATTTTCAAAAAATTTTTTTCTGGAAATTAACCCTCTAGGGGTAAAAGCATGCTCCGAATTTAAAATTTTCGAAGCGAAAAACACTTCCCTGATTCAGGGAAGGCCTGGGTATTGAAGCGAAAAGTTGTAAAAATCGTATTTTTGCGACTTTTCGTTTCAATACATAGACCTTTTCTAGATCAGGGAAGCGTTTTTTCGCTTCGAAAATATCAAATTCGGAGCATGTTTTTACTCTTAAAGGGGTCAGTTCCAGAAAAATTTTTGAAATTTTTTCACGTGGATGGCTCCCCCTATTGTGTTACTACAATTATGCGAATTTCAAAATCTGGCACCCTTGCCTAACTCCCTCCTCCCTGGTAAGATAAAAATGCATAATAGAATAATGTATAGTGGCACATAATAAACTAGCTCATTTGTTATTTGACGACTTCCTAGTGGTCACTTACCTATTAACATATTTGTCGTCCATCTCGCAGACCGATATGCCATAAGTACACAACCTATTTACATTTATACGAACGGCTTATGTTACCTTAGTGACCGAATGTTTAAGAGGAACATTAAGATCTAGTTTGGGGTAAGAAATACGGATTTTCAGGCCAAATTCGTAATTAAAAATTTCGAATTTTTGGGATTACGAAAAATTTCTCAAAAAATTTTCATCCCCCCAAATCTGGACTAAAATTACGACGCTGCTGGCCGTTGACAAGGATTGTCACTTGTTGTAACGTTTGCACCCCTAATAAATTTCCTTGATAAATGTTTCTTTGATGAAACTTATGCTTTCAAACTTGCACGAGTTTTTTGAACGATATATCCATCGATCTTTTTAAACTTGTGTAAAGGAAAGGTATGCCTTTAATCCATCTTTTTGCATATTTTGATTTATCGTTTTTCTTGGACTGTTTTAAGCAAGATAAATTGCATAGGAAATTAAGATACGTAGTTAAAATTATTTATAGACAATCTTAGTAAAACACAAAATCTATAAATTTTAGTTATCAGCAAAGCTTATAAAGAACTTAAGTCAAATGTACAGGGTGTAACAAAAAATTTGGACATATTTGAATTTTCATTTTTACACAAAATAAACCGTCGAAGAGATCATTTTTTGGGGGTTTTCTATGCGAGGAATCGATTGCGCGCATTCCCGAGGCATGAAAACACTAGCCTGAATCAGGAAATAAACAAGAAAATGAGCTTTTTTCAGTTGTTTAAATAGGTAACGAATTTTTTCACGAAAAATATAATTTCTGGGTTTTTCTATGCGAGGAATCGATTGCAAGTGGTTTCGAGACAACTAAACCAGTATATGACTCTGATTCAAGGGATCAACCTTAAGTGTTAAAGAGAAATTTTCTGATCCAGAGTCGTATACTGGTTTTGTAGTCTCGAAACCACTTACAATCAATTCCTTGCATAGAAAAACACCAGAAATGATGTTTTTCGTGAAAAAATTCGTTACCTATTTAAATAACTGAAAAAAGCTCATTTTCTTGTTTATTCCCTGATTCAGGCTAGTGTTTTCATGCCTCGGGAATGCGCGCAATCGATTCCTCGCATAGAAAACCCCCAAAAAATGATCTCTTCGACGGTTTATTTTGTGTAAAAATGAAAATTTAAATATGTCCAAATTTTTTTGTTACACCCTGTACACAAGGGCATAATTATATGGGATGTCCCCCTTACAAGAGGCCGAAAAGTTTTAAAAAATTCCCTTGGTCCACTTGAGACCATTTTATACGTTTCTCGGCATTGTGCGCAATCGATTCCCCATAGAAATTTCCGATTCCGCATAGAAAAATCCTCTCCATAGGAGTCATTTTTATAGCGATACGATTGAATTGGTTATTTTTCGCACGACCCAACATACTTTTGATTAAAAAATATATTATAAAAAATAAGTTAAATGCTTGAGAAAAAATTTTAATATCCAAAAAATGGTCAACAAGATTGTCCCTCTCCAATCCGAAGTAAAATTACGCCCTTGGATGTACAATTAATTAGATAAATATAAAAAATATTGCTAGATTTGAAAATAAAAGAAATCTTATTTAACTTAAACTGAACATACTATTGCTACAAACCCTGCACTAAGATAGGACATCAAAAAGAAAGGCAATATTCCTATTAAAATTTTTAAAAAGATATAGGCTGCGTCCAAGTGCATGTCAAAAAATGTAACTTTGCCCGATTTTCAATAAAATCGTGTTTATTGAAAGTATTGGTCATGAAGTATAAAATTTTATTGGTTTTTTTGCTTCTTGACCACTAAAATTTTATGCTTCATGATCAATTGTTTCAATAAACATGATTTTATTGAAAATCAGGCAAAGTTAGACATTTTTGACATGCTTGAACTCAGCCATAATAACAACATTACTATTAAAATTTTTACAAACAAAGATATAAATGAAGCGTATTTAGCTAGCCTAAGAAATAGACAAATACAAGCTTATGTTTAAGTACGATTTCGAGAAAGTTCACGATTGATTTCGTCAACAGTTTTGCCCTTGGTCTCTGGAACAAATTTGTATGTGAAAAAGATGAAGAATGCCAGGAGTGACACAAATACCAAGAATGTGTATTGACCAAGCAAGTTCTATAACAATTTAGTTAATAGTAGTACATGACTATCAAAAAGACTTACATTTATCGGCAAAAAGCTGACCCCGACGATAAAGTTTGCTGTCCAATTAGCCATAACTGCGATCGAATTAGCGCTGCCTCTAGCACTTGACGGGAAGATCTCACTTACGAAGAACCATGGGATAGAGCCTAAATAGAGATTGGATTAGCCTAAAAAAGGTGAGAATCTAGCGGGAACACATATCAATTCAGGTTAGCGCAAAAAAGAAAAAAATTCCGAAAGAAAGAGAACTCCAAGATATGAAAATTATTTTTCAAAATTTGTCAAAATGTTCGAAATAATGAAAAAAATACTGTTCTCAAGGAGAAATCGAAAAAGATTTTTTTGGGTGTTTTTTGGCCTTTTTTCAGCAAGTTTCAATCAATAAAAATAGTAAAAAAAACACCTTAAAATGGCCAAAAATACAAGAAATTTTTTTTTGCGATAACTCGCCTCAATCGGTCCTCCCTCTTTAAGCAAATTTTCCTTATGATTCGATAATACCTGGACCAGTGGCGAATGAGATGACGAACGTAAGTACAAACAAAATTGAAAGATAGGATGCCCATTGCCTTTCCGGAACGCCGTCTTTATCAGGATTCTAAAATTGGATGCAATTTTTGTTAACACAAACAAACGAAAATACCGCTAGAATCATAGATATCACAATTAGTAAAGAAGAGATCAACATTCCAATCAAACCGGTCAGATGTAAGCTTCGACGGCCGAATTTCGGATGATCAACCAACCATAATGAAACTACGGTCCTAGAAAACTTTATATGGAACAATACACACCATACACATATCCAGTAGGGGGAGGACACTGATCCAGGGGGGAGGGTGGGTGGATGACTTTTATGATGTTTTTCTCGTCTGCCTGGGTGGATGAATGAAATTTAAAAATTTTTTTATCAAAATTACCTTGGTTTCCCCTTATGATTTTTTTCTCAAAATTTCCCAATTTTTGACGAATTCTCCCCCCCCCCGATGGATATGTATGAAACACACACTGACTTACTGAGCGACGTTGATTGCCCCCATGGCTATCGTAGCGTAAATTGGCCAATCACCTGTCAGACCAGCTCTTTTGAAAATTGTAGTCGAATAAAACATAGCCGCATTGATGCCAGAAAATTGCTGCGACAACATCATCATGATAGCAATGGTCATTGGCCAACGCAGAGTAGGACCAAACATATCGAGAATGCCCGTCTTTGGCTGATTTTGAGCTGCCGCCGCTTCATCTTTAATTATATCCAATTCTTGGCTCACCTAAATTTGATATTTAGCACCATAGCTGAACCAAGGAGTCTGAAATTTGGGGCCGCTTATTACCGGGGTCTTTCCATAAGCCTAAAAAATTATTATTTTAATCATTTTTTCATTAAAAAAATACCAATTTTTTCAACAAAAATGCCTATTTTGTCCAAAAATCGCTATTTTTTGCAAAAATTTTTTAGTCATTTTTCACCAAAAAATTCTCCTCGCTGAAAATTTTTTGGTGAAAAAAACTTGATTCTCCCACTGTTTAGCACGTGTCATGCGAAATCTAAACTATACATCTGGTTTTCCGCGCAACTTTTTGAGATCCCTTTCAGCTTGATCAATGTTAGCCTTGACAATAAGGTTGTACTTGGGCGATTCGGGGCATAATGGAAGCGTGACAAGTTGGAAAATTGCAGGAACAATAGTAAATGCTAAAAAATTCAAGAAAAA
This sequence comes from Acrobeloides nanus, assembly GCA_900406225.1. Classification (NCBI taxonomy): domain Eukaryota; kingdom Metazoa; phylum Nematoda; class Chromadorea; order Rhabditida; family Cephalobidae; genus Acrobeloides; species Acrobeloides nanus. The sequence goes on along the minus strand of OZJO01012080.1, from coordinate 21,732 downwards.
TTTATTACTTGATTTAAAAAAAACCTACCGAATATTACTGGCCACCAATCATCATTTCCAAGAAGTTGGCGAAGACCAAGAATTTGGGCAAACAAAATTGAAATAGTGACCATCAGCTGATGCACACTACCCAGCGTACCTCGAAGATTTATTGGCGAAACTTCGGTAAGATACATAGGTACAAGACCAGAACTTAAGCCTAAAATTTGAGTTCAAAGAAGAAGAATAAAAAAATGTCAAATTTTGATCAATTTTTCATAAAAAATACCAATTTTTCAACCAAAAATGCCTATTTTTGTCCAAAACCGCTATTTTTTGCTATGAAATGCTATTTTTTGTGCAATTGGTATTTTTTAGTCATTTTTCACCAAAAAATTCCCCTGGGGACCCAAAATTACAACTTGGTTCACCACTGTTTAGCACGTACCACAACAAAATCCAATAACAAGTCGGCCAACAGTAATAAAATAGAATACGTCCGATCTTTTTGCGAGCGACAAAAAAGCTGCAGCTATGAATGCAAACAAGTTATTAAACAAGAGTGCTCCTTTCCGTCCCATTTTATCGGCTAGCCAACCCGAGAGTAAGCCACCAGCCATACCACCAACAGCAAATATCCCCACTGAGATGGACCTAAAATCGGTCGTTTTTAAAATTTACAAATCAAATCACACATCTACCATTGTAACTCAGCATCTTCGTAAGTTAAATTTTTACCATGCAAATTATAATAACTTTCTTGATACCATGTAGTAATTAACTAAAAATTTATATAAGCGTAATACAGGATGTATAAAAAACCGAAATTTGGGCGATCTTTTCGTGTTTTTTCGATCCAAAATTTTTTTCAAACATGACTCTATTAGGGCTAATTTTATGCAAGGAATCGATTGTGAGCATTTACAAAGCTTGGAAACACTTTCCTGATACAGGAAAAAGATGTGCGTATTGAAGCGAATATCGAAAATTTGTTAGATTTTCTGCCTGAAACGATCTTTCAGGGATGATTTTATGCGGAAAATCGATTGCGTGCATTTTCGATGCTTGAAAACGCTTCCCTGATCCTGAAAAAAGAAAAATTGATGTATTATATAGCAAAAAATTCATACAAAGCTTATTTGATGCTTCAAAAAAAACAAGAAACAGAAAAAACGATAACAAAAAAATATAAACGTTGTAAAAGCTCAAAAAAGCTTTTTAAAAAGACTTCATGAAAGTCACGTATTTCCTGTCTAAATATGAGATTTTATCAAATTTCGATCAATACACACCTGATTACCTGAATCAGGAAAGCGTTTTCAAGCATCGGAAATGCTCGCAATCGATTCCTCGCATAAAACTAGCCTTAATAAGGTCATTTATGAAAATTCTAAAATTCCGATTTTTTTCAAGCTAACTTACGCCGCCGGGTGCATTCACGTTACCAATATGATAACCGAATTGAAAAGATCCTCCTATAGTTACAGCAATAACAGCAAACAATAATGCAGTAGTTAAGCGACCCTAAAAATTGTATTTAAAATTTTTAATCAAACTAACCTCAAGATTTTTGCCATCTATAGAAGAGTTAAGATTTTTAGCCGCCTTTTTAGCATCTAGAAGCTTGTCTTGCTGTTCAGGTTGACCACCCTCTAAGCGTACTTTTTCTTCACTTGACATATCTATTCAAATTTGTTTGATTAAACAAAATTAAAAATAATTAGCAAACATATCAATTTCAAATATACACGAAACACGATGTGTAAATATAAAAAATGACATAAAAAATTGGCTCTAGGACTTTTCACAACACTCAATTTTCTCCACTTTCTCATGGCCAAAATCAAAAAATTTCTTCAGATTTGAATTCCCCATATCGAAAAACCCCTGTGTATAAAAAATCAGCCAATTTGAATTTTCTGTTGAAAATTCAAATTTGTTACTACAAAGGGTAAAAAATTCGATTTTTAAAATTTTTCCAAATCGGCTGACTTTTTGTATCTCGAGGTTTTTTGTTATGGGAAACACGAATATGGAGGAATTTTTTTATTTTAACCATGGAAAAGTGGAGAAAATCGATTGTGAAAAGTCCTATAGTCAAAAAATTTATATAAACACGATAAGAACAGTTTAAAATACTATATGAGCGTAAATATACAAAATTATTGTGTCGTTGTTGCAAAAGTTCGGCACTTTTTCCTTAAAAAAATAAAGTGAAAGTGCATGAACGGCGCCACTACATTTGCCTCACCATTATGACTATTGTAAAATTCGCATGTGCGTGAGTGAGGTGGCGTCGACGAAATGAATGAGGTGGCGCCGATGAACTTTTTGAACAACCCAATATTGAACAAATATACAACAAACATATTCATTAAGTGACACGATGAAAAATGGGATCAACAGAACTTGAGTATAACGTAAGAAATGTGTCAAGAGAATTTAACATAGACATTTAAGAAAATATAGGCTGACAAAGTTCACGATTAATTTTTTCAAAGGATTTTCCTTTTGTCTCTGGAACAAATATATAAAGTAAGCTAGCAGAACAATGAATATCAGAAACGTGTACGGATTAAGCTTGCTCGAAAAAATGATAGATGTATCATCTTTCAAGATATTAATTCCACAATTGAGCTTTCAAAAATTGGTACTATATTACTTGAATGGACCAAAATCAAAGGTTACAAAAAATTTTCAAAAAACCTTTATAACTTACTTTCACGTGGCATATCTAAAATAAAACATTTGTATGAGAATTTACTACAAAAAAATTGGAAAAGATTATTATGTGTTTTCAAACACACACTCAATGAGACAATTTTTCATCAACCACTGTTCAATATTTCATAAATGAGGCAATTTCCTAACCCGCTAGAAGTATCATTGTCGTTGGTACAGAAACAAGAATTTTCTACAAAAAAAACATTGGAAAAGATTAAGAAAATCAAGTGATGTTATAAGATGCAACGGGCAAAAATCACGCTCACTGAGGCAATTTTTCCTCATTCACTGTTCAACATTCACTGTTCAACAGTGAATGAGGAAAAGCTGTTTAATGTTTCACAAATAGAGCAATTTCCTAACCCACTACGAGGAGGTGAAGTCGTTAGTACAGAGCTTGGCAGCGAACTTCTGGACTCTTTCGATGGTTTTCTGAAGGACGACTTGGGAAGGATATCACGCTTCAATGGCATACGTTGTATAGGTTCGACAGTGGTCTTGTAGATCTTCTCGAAGGTCATCATAGGCGCCCACTTTCTGATGGTTCGGCATAGTGCTCCAATGGCTTGACGGCATTTGGTCGAGATCTTGGTGACATGGTTCTTATAGCTTAGCTTCTAGTCAAGTTCGATGTCGAGGTAACGGAATTGCTTGACTTGTTCAATTTTCTCGCCGTTTATCGAAATTTCCAGGTCGTAGTCGAACGGCAACCTATGGGACTATCTATACTTCAGTGCGAACTCTGCGATTTACTCCTTCCGGGATAAGAAAGTTGTCGCAAGCTAGAAAAATTAGTAGAATCCACCTAGACCTCCAAAAAAATTGGCTTGCAACAACTTTTGACTCCGATAAGGGGTCAATCGCGGGCTCGCGACTTGAAGTATAGCGAGGCCCTAAGGTAACAGAAGTGACGACAAATATTAAGAAAAATGTTAGACGTCCCTAAAATATAAAATAGAGTACAATAAAATGAAAAAATACCTCGTTTGAAGAAATCCACTCCTGTTCCATCTTTTCATTGTCTAAAAATTCTTCTTGTTGCTCTACTTGGCCATTTGATAGCACGATTTTATCTACGATTGGCATAATTTATTTGGTCTTAATCATCTTAAAGTATAGAAAATAAACACAAATTATTTGGTTGAAACTAAACTTAGGGAGCGCCACGGGGTACCATGAACCCAGTACAAGAAAAACCGTACTACCTTAAGGCATTCGTATGCCTCAAGGTATACGAATGCCTTATGTCACATGCCTTAATATTTTACTTGAAAATTTTAAAATAGTTTAGTTTAGGGAGCGTCACGCATTTTCGCAGCATGCCTTTTTCTTAGGCTATTTTCTCATAGGAAAATCCGTTTTTGGTGCGATTTTTCAGAATATGGTTTTTAATAGTACAGGGAGTTCGATTTTAAAACGTATTTGGTGTGACTTTCCTATGAAGCAACCGAGCTACGAAAATGCGTGACGCTTCCTAAACTAAACTGTATTTGAAAATTTTAAAGTAAAATATTAGAAACACGATTGATATTGAAAATATAAAAAGATGACTGAAGAGAAGAAGGGAAATTATTACACTTATTTTAAGAATGATAAACCGCTTGATTATGCGGATCATGAAGATAAAAGCCATGGAAGATGAATGCTCCTAAAGCTTTTAAGTAAACAAAAACATCGAAAAGAAAAACGGAATTCACATGCATGTTTATGTGGAAAAAATGTGCGATAATATTAGCACAACATAGGACAGAGACAACTGACACCGCACTTATTAACCAACCGATCGATGATGGAGATGCGACTTACAAAAGTCTCTTGGCCGGCCTTCAATGTGAAAATAATACGCGGCGACAAGACTAAAAATTATTTCCCATTCGAATATCTAATGGCCAGCACGAGGATAAATGAATTCCTCACACTCATGTGGTGGGAGGGACTTGTTTACTATTTACGCAATTCAAAACGCTAGACTGAAAAAATCTGCATTATTAGGTTAAATAAAATTTAATGATCATTTTGAGGTTAATAAGAAAAAAATGTGGCGGGGACATAAAATCGATTTTTTTCTAATTTTGGCAGGAAGTTGTTGGGCATACTTTACTTGTTATAAATATGTTTTTGATTTGGGTGTCTAAAGCTTAGTTGCGGGGATATTGGCACGAAAACTTTATACAATTACAACTTGATTAAATTTGAACATTTCAAAATAATAGCAAGAATGGTCGAGTGACAAGTAACTCGCCTGACAGTCGATAAGACGTCTGGTTCGATTCCCTTGTGTGTCAATTTTTTTGCATTTATCAACTTTTTATAATTTTTTCATTTTTCTCCAGAACGAAGCTTCAGACACCCAAATTAAAAATATTTATAACAAATAAAGTATGCCCAACAACTTCCTGCAAAATTAGACAAAAAAATCGATTTTACATGTCTAAAACGTCCCTTGTAAGCCAAGGTTGCCAGATTGTGCCCCATGAGTTACAAAGTGTAACCGAGACAAGATTTTTTTGTAACCAAAAAATTTGTGAAATTGGGTTACATTCATAGGTATTCACGCACACAGGGTGAGGTGATCAATTTACGAGGTTGTTTTTGCAAAAAATGACTTTCAGGTCCTCAAATACGAAATTAATCATAAGGAAAATGGGGTATAAAATCTTAAAAAACTGAATAACTTCGTTAATTTTGCGAAAAATTAGTTAATTTTGAGCTAATTCAGGGAATGGAGTTGGTATATTGACGTGAAAATCGAAAAAATTTCACGTACACCAACTCCATTCCCTGAATCAGGGTCAAGATAATTAATTTTTTAACGAAGTCAATGAAAAAAACTGGTTTTCGGGTCCCAAATACGAATTTAGTACCTAATTTTTGACCCGTTACGAAGTTAGGGAGGGTGACACCATGATTACATTTTGTAACCCAAGTAAGCTTTGTGGGTGGCTATCAAGTATAACCTAGACAGTCAAATTTTTGTTACTCAAGTCAAAAACCAATCTGGCAAGCCTGCGCTTAAGCCTCAAAGCCGTAAAAATTTAATCAATGAGTGAGCAAGCTAAGTAAAGAATTGCGAAACATGAGATGATGCAACTTTACACGAACATTCTGTTGAAATATGCACATTGAAATATGTCTCAATGAATTAGATTTGAAATCTCAAAAAAGAGCGTAAGGCGTCCAAGTCATACATATCCAGTAGGGGGAAAACCCTGATTCAGGAAAGTTTTTTTGTTTATCGGATCGAACCTGCGGGCCCAACGTTGCTTAACTTGTCAGATCGGACGGGCGGCTTCCTTATCCACTTCGCCAAGTAGTCGAAATTTTTATAAAGCTAGAAAAACGTTGTAGCTCGCGCTTGATGGACAGTCGCCAAGCAACAATCAAACAGTGTATATTAAAAAAAACAATTCACTTGTATTCATTTAGGTGCTTATAACGAAAAGAGAATTTCGTTTGGCATTTTGAAAATTTTTTTGATTCAAAATTTCACGAACAATCAACAATTTTTCGAGAAAATTTTTGTCTTTAAAGTATTGAAAAATTGAATTTTTAGTGATTTTCTGGTGTTCTTTTATGGCTCCACCTAGGCCTCCCAAAGGTGCTCCTATAAGTTATTGGTATAAAGCAAGAATGAAATACCCGTTTCTTGATAGAATGGCATTAGTAAAGATGAGAAGTGGCAGGAAATTTGTATTGTTAACTGTATCGGCGATTCTATTCACAATTGCCACCGTTACCATCTATCCAACTTACTATGCAGAATATTACCGGAAAAGGCAAAAAGAAACAAGAGGAAATTTGACGCCTGAAGAAATTGCAGCTTCTTCGATAGTAAGTTCAAATTGCTGTGCTGATTTTAGGGCGCCCGCCCATTTGCCCCACTAACTTGCTCCATGCAAACTTCACACGTGGGGCAAATGGGGTGGCGCCAGTGGCGTAGCCAGCGAGCTAACGGGTTATAGCCCCCTAAATCCGAAAAATGAAAAAATTTCCTCCTTGGTCCTCCCCTTATGTGTTTACCCAAAATTTGTGAAAATTGTTTAAAAAATCCTAATATCCCTCATTATGAAAATTTTTCATAAAAATTTTCAATTTTTTACTAAAATAGCCATTTTTTAAAATAAAAAAGCCCATATTTTGCATTTTTTTTAATCAAAAATCGTAATTCTCAGCATAAAAACAGCATTTTCAGCAAAAAATTTTCGCCTGCGGCGCTGGTTTTCTGCTTTTTAGTAAGCCATTTTTTACACTTCAGTCCCTCCGAAATTGTTTTCTGGCTAAGCCCCTCGGTGGCGCCGATTTTATTGGATTGATCCAAATTCTCGGAATTTACCTATCATTAACATCGATAGAGTATAAAACAAGTGATATTGCAAGAGTATTAGAACTTTATCTAATTTTTTCCAACCTACTTTCTCCAACCAAATTTTTTGGAAAATGCTTGTTTTTTATGCTAAAAATGCTGCTCAGAAAATGAAAAAAAAGAAAAACTTCATATCAATTTTAGCAAAGGCCTTGGCGAGATCCTTTTGCAAAATGGAAAAGATCCCTTCATGATATTGCTTATAAGAAGAGCGAAGAGTGATCATAACATTGTGCATTTTATATTGTTATAGGAAAAATATTTTATTAGTAAATCTTGTTTTTTTAGAAATTTTTATATTGTCTTTCTTTTTGTATATATGTATATTACTATATACAAAAATTTAAAAATTTGGAGCTACTACACAATAGGGGGTCACCTACGTGAAAAAATTTTTTCTGGAAATAGCCCCTCTAGGGTTAAAAACATGCTGGAAATCCGAAAAAAGCAAAAAACGCTTCCCTGATCCAGGGAAGGTCTGTGTATTGAAGCGAAAATGCGACTTTACCTCTAGAGGGGTCATTTCCAGAAAAATTGTTGAAAATTTTTTCACATGGGTAGCCACCTCCTATTGTGTAAGTAGCTCCAAAATTTTTATAGATCTACCATCATGAACAATCTTTGAAAAATAATAAAACGTTTATTGAATTTACTGTTTTTGTTATTCCGTCTTAAATACGGTTTTCTATACTTATTTAACACATCTCCTGGGTAGTCCGTAATAGTAGTCGAAAAAAATCGAAAAATTCATCAAAAAACAAATCCAGAAATTTTTTTAGGGGGGTAATTTGTGGGTCGACCACCAAAATCATAAGAGTCTCCCCTTATATTTTTTTTGAAATTTTTCAATTTTCGAAAAAAAACACTGGGGATCAAGGCAATTTTTTTCGAGTTTTTAAAAAAATTTTAAAAATCACCTTGGTCTCCCCCATGTTTTGTTCGCGCCGACAAGAGCGAAAATGTTTTTGTTGAAAATCACACTTTTTAAGCAAAAAACCAAGAAATTTTTTTGAAGAATGTGCGTTTTTAAGGTGAAAATTTTCAATGTGTGTGAAAACTTCTTGTTTTTATGCTAAAAATACTCAGAAAATTACGATTTTTGTTGAAAAATGGAAATCTGTAGGCAATTTTGGTGAAAAAAAAAGCATAATTTTAGACATTTTTTGTGAAAAACCCTAATGAGGAACCATTAGGACTTTTGATTTTTTTGAAAGATTTTGGAAAAGGGTCCCCCTTATGATTTTTTTCGACTTTGAAAATGTTGGGAGGGGTAATTACTCCCCCTAAATACGGCATACGGCACTGGGAGCATTCCGAATAAGTGCCTCGATTTGTTGTACAACACAACAGAATCATTCTGTTGTACATCATAATAGAAAATCTGTTGTACTGACAGATTCAAACACTGGTTTAGTTCAGTTCAAGATGGAGGGAGATCATTCTAATCCGAATACTAATGATGAGCCTATTAGTGATGCTGAACAAGATCAGCCTAACCAGGACGAACATGTGCCGCAGTCTAGAAATATGTATGATTTATCTAGTCTAAATGATGATGAAACGGTATCTTTTGCTTGTATTGTCTTTTCACATGTGTTTTAGAATATTGAATTAGTCCAATGTCGTGTTGACCATATTCCCGATTTGGCAAGATTTCAGAAACTTGAGGTAAATTATTGGTTATGGTTATAAATTTATGGTTGTAGAATTTGTGCTTTCGTCAGAATTTGTTGACAGAGATCGATGGTTTACTTCCAGTTACTTTGACAGAACTTGATCTGTATGATAATCAGTTGACTGAAATTAAAGGTCTTGATGCATTGGTGAATTTAAAAGTGCTTGATCTGAGTTATAATCGTCTTCGCAAAATTGAAGGTAAGTGAAAATTTGGGTAATATACTTAATATGGTACTGGCTTGAAGTTGGTCAAAACAGTTTCCAATCGTCCTATCAAAATTGGGTCGAGCGTTTTTGATCAATTGACCACATTTGGACAGAGAAATTTCAATCCGTTTTGGCTATACATGTTGTTAAAAAAACCGCCATTTGGTCATTTTTTGGCGAAAATTTTTCAAAAATTTTTTTCTCAAAAATGACTTATTAGGGGTATTTTTATGCGAGAAATCGATTGCGCGCATCGAAAAACCTTGAAGACGCCTCCCAGACCAAAAAAAACGAAAATCGTCAAAATTGAAAAATTCGACAAAAATCGAAAAGATTTTCGTATTTTTTTCAGTTATTGTCGGTATGAATTCCTACTTGAAAATTGAATATTTCATGATCTGAGAAGCGTTTTCAAGGGGTTTCGATGCGCGCAATCGATTTCTCGCATAAAAATACTCATGAGTAATTTTGGAGAAAAACTTTTTTTTGGAAAAATTTCGCCAAAAAATGACGGTTTTTTGTTGGAATACCTTGTAATTTTAGGACTTTCCAATTTGAGAAATTTAATTCGCATCTACTTGGTGAATAATAAGATATCGGCTATCAATGGCTTAGAAAATCAACAAAAGCTGGAGCTTCTCGAATTGGGCGATAATCGTATCAAGAAGATCGAAAACATCAATCATCTAGTCAACTTGCAAGAACTCTATTTAGGCAAGAATCATATTCGTCAAATCGAAGGTATTGACCAACTGACGAAACTCCGCGTCCTCAATATTCCGGTAAAGTACTGAAAAAAGTCAAGAATCACTTAACGTCTATTGTAGGGAAATCGATTGATAAAATTAGAAAATCTCGAGACGCTTATTGATCTCGAAGAAGTTCATGTTAGTGATCAAGGATTGGAATCATTGCGAGGCTTGGAAAATCAAGTTAGTCAGGGATGCCAAGAACATTTCGTTCAAAATCAGAAAATTTGGCTTCAAAAATCTGATTTTAGGAGTAAAAATCAGCAAAATGCTAATAATTTTCCATTATATTTCTTATAAATTGGACAAATTTCGCATCTCAAAAATCAGATTTGACACTGAAAAATCAGCATTTTGCCAGATTTTTTTCCTGAAAAATCAGATTTTGCATCTCAAAATCAGCACTTTTCTGAAAACATCAGCAGACTTAGCACCCCTGAATTTAGCTTAAAGGACTAAAAAGTCAAGTCTATAACATTCGTTTTTAGCCAAAATTGACTATTATTGACGCTGGACATAACTCCATTTCAACATTGGATGGCCTTGAGCACATGCAGAATCTTGAAGATTTATGGGTACATTTTAATTTTGTTTGTTTGTATTCAGCACGATGTTTAGTTGAATGATAATAAAATCGCATCGTGGGCCGAAGTTGACAAACTTGCTAGGCTTTCGGCGTTATGCACAATTTATTTGGAGCGTAATCCCATCTATAATGAAGATCGTAATAACTATCGTCGTAAAGTGATGTTGGCTTTGCCTCAAGTTACCCAAATTGACGCCTCTGTTTGTCGATAATTATAAGACTTGTTTTTTATGTTTGAATTTAAAAAATAAATTATAGATATTTGACTTTCTTTAGCAACTACGAACTGGGCGCACGGGGCGAAAATGGGTGATCACCCACCCACCACTAGGCTTTTTAACTGGTGCCCCGGGCTGCGGCCTGGCCGGCTCAGGTCTNAGTGGTAATGAGAAATAAGCTAATGCGTCTTAGGGATTTTCGTATTTTCATATGTGACTCCATTTTTGGTCACACTTTGGAACATCGTGCACCATCATGAGCCCGGTCCCTAGGGGTAGTGGTTTAGCGAGAGTCGACTGTATATTCAAATTCTGTAATTCTTTTACGCACTTTATTATTACAAAATTTGGGAGCTACTGGCTCTTATACCCATTTGAATGTGGTCTAAAATCGAAAAAATTTATTTTTCGAAATTTTCTCAAAAATGACCCTAATAGGTAATTTTATGCGAGAAACACATTTTTCTCAAAATCGAATTTTTTCTCAACGTGTTTCCCGCATAAAATTGCCCCGAATAGGGTCATTTTTGAGAAAATTTCGAAAAATAAAAATTTTCGATTTAGACCACGTTCAATTGAGGAGCCGAAAGTAACTCCCAAAATTTTTGTCTACAAAATAGATGATTATAGTTTTAAAACTAAACATTGACAAGCTCCACCAGATTTCATAAATTCACTCATATCAACTTCAACAACGTTGAAACCAAGCCTTTTCAGCGCATCTCGAGTAGCTTGCTCCACTCCAATAGGAGAGATGACAGCCTTTCGAACTGTTATAGCATTGCAAACAAAAGCTGTCGCCTCTTTCTCATTCACAGCAATAGATTCGGGTAGTCTTCTCAATATCTAAACAGTTATTTTCTTTCTGTGCTCAAATTTAAGACTAACCTCATTTTGCGTAGCTTGAGAAAATGCTGGAGGATACCACAAAGCAGCTTTTTCAGATACAGGGCAAAAGCAAGTGTCCAAATGATAGAACTTCGGATTAACCAGCTCGCACTTCACTGTTTCAAAATTTCCTATCTTAGAAACTTGTTGATATACCTTAAAAATCGCGTTATGCAAAAAATATTCCTAAAAGTTTGATACTTACGTTTTTATTCGTTCGGGATCCAAAGCCCGCCCATAATAGTCCATAATCAGAAAAGCATGCATCTCCACCGCCTTCAAAGCTAAAAAAATCAAATTTCGAATAAGTTTGGAGCTACTGCACTTTAAGGTAGTCACAGACAGAATCGCAAGTCGAAGTTAGAAAAATGCCAGAATTTTCAATTTTTCATAAAACGTGATGTTCTACAAAGTTGTTCGCCATAATCTCAGGAATTCAATGAGCTATCTCTCAGCCCAAACGGATTTCAATTGACCGAGATATGGCCTTAAAACGAAAAATACGGGAAAAAACACATTTAAGGCCATATCTCGGTCAATTGAAATCCGGTTGGGCTGAGAGAGATAGCTCATTGAATTCCTGAGATCACGGCGAACAACTTTGTAGAACATCACTTTTTATGAAAAATTGAAAATTCTGGCATTTTTCTAACTTCGACTTGCGATCCTGTCAGTGATTACCTTAAAGTGGCAGCATAAGGTCAAAATCAATCGAACCATTCGCTATAATCATCGCCATAGATTTTGAAGCCGTTTTTCTTGAACCACTCCAAGTAGTGTTTCTGCTCACCAGTACGCTCTTTGTGTCGAAATCGCGATAAATAGACTCGATCTTGATAGATAATACCACTATTGCATACAAAAACCATATCCGGGAGACCTTGTACTTGATCTAGTGTTAGCACCTAAACTGCGATTTTTTCGAAATGACAAGTAAGCTTACTTTGACACCTTCATTTTCTATAGCCAATTTCAGATCCTTCCATTGTTTCATGGCTTTTTCCTTGTTTACAACACCACCCATCCATGGATTAATGGCATACTACAAGAAGATGTTGATTATAGGATGAGCAAAAAAACCGTACTTTTGCGTTTTTCAAAATCACCTATAAGGGATATTTTCATGCGATTTTTGAAAAATTTTCGCAAAAAAACGCAAAGTACGATTTTTTTGGCTCACCCTGTAGAGGGGAGGGGACAAAAAATCCGAAAATTTACGCAATATCTACCCGAAAGAAAAAATCATGCTTTAAAATCATACCTCAACCGTGAAATGTTGGGGTGGGACCATGAGTACCCTTTGTAACAGTTCCGAAACAGCTCGTTTTGCAGTCATTTTTGTATTCTCCTAAATTGTAAAATACATTTAAAAACATACAGGGGGCGGCAAAAGTCCTGATCTAGGCGGCAAAAATCCTGACATTGTCAAAAAGCTGAAAAGGTGTTTCCTCGTCCAGAATTGACGAGAAAACACGTTTTTAAAATGTCAGGACCTTTGTCCGCCTAGGTCAGGACTTTTGCCGCCCCTGTAGGTCTGTAAATTTTTGGTAGTTACAATCCTAGTTAATCCGAAATTCGCATAAAAATGCATTGACTTCCGAAAAGTTGACTCTGGGGCCAATTGTGCACCTCTTACTTCCACTTTCGAAAATGGAAAATAAGAAGGGAATATGCGAATTTTGTACTTTCCACTTTTGAGGTGCGAAATTGGACCTTGGAACTAGTAGTTAGTACTCGTGAGTACTATCAAATGGTAAAAGAATTTTTACGAAAAATTGTTTTTAGACCCATTTAAGTACGATGGGTCTAAAAACAATTTTTCGTAAAAATTCTTTTACCATTCGATAGTACTCACAAGTACTAACCGAAAAGTTTACAGAACAAAACATAACATAAAATAATGACCAACCATGAAGATCGTACAACTGGTTGAAAGAATAAAAAGAAACCTTTAGATGAAGAAATATCAATTCATTTTATGATACATTAATTAATAACCTAATTGGTAATTTATTATGGCGAGATGGAATTATTCTTATTACACAACGTGATCACTTATCAAAAAAATAATTTGGCCAAAGACCATTATAAACGCACTTTATTTATTACTTATGAACAGTGCTATTCAACTACTCAGTAAAACGTCAGAAAAAACTAACTCGTCGGAATTTCTCCAAGAGTTAGTTTTGAAACTAACTCTTGGTTGAAGCAATTTCAAACAAACATAGTCTAAAACTAATCGTTTTTGGCTTTAATAAGTCCTAAAATCATGTTAGATTCGTAAGAAATTTGTTGAATTTAAAAACATGTAAACAGTTTCTTTGTCACCTAACATGATTTTAGAACTTATCAAAGTTAAAATTTGTTAGTTTTGAACGAATTAGTTTGAAACTTGATAGTTATTTCAAACTTTGTTTGAAACTAACCGAGTGCGTTAGTCGATCAGCACTGCTTATGAATATTTATTTTAAAATTACATAGATGAGTCATATAGTCAGTAGCGTAGTAAGGAGTGTGCCCAACGTGCACGTGCCTCCCCCCCCCCGAAATCAAATGAAGGTCGAAAAAAACATATGGGTCCCTCTTATGCTTTTTTGAATTTTTAAAATTCAAAAAAACATAAGGGACCTTATAATTTTCAAAAATTTTTGGAGTTGTGCCCCTGAAACTTTTTCCTGGCTACGCTACTGCATATAGTTATATACAAATACAATTAAAAATTGGTTATTTATAATGAAGCAATTCCTTCCTTATTCTTCGTCATTGTTTTCAGACGCCGTCACAGAAGACTCATTAGAGGGCTGGGTCGAAAGCTGGGTATCATCATCGCTGTCCTCATGCTCCAAATCACTTGCGGTCGGTGGCGAATGTTCAAGTCGATTCACCAAAGTGTGGATCAGCAGGTTGAGTATAATACTTCGCTCTTGAGGCGTTTGAAACGGGTGGATTTCTTCTAAAAAATGAGTCAAATCAATCAACTCAAAGCAGTGATGTGCAAGTAAAGTTACTTGGCAAAATTGGATTGCTGCATTCTGATGAGAAACACTTCAGACCAACACCAACCCGGGAGATTATCGCATCGTAATTGTTTCGAGCTAGAACGTCTTGAACACATTTTCTATCATAATAATGCACAAACTCGGTTTGGTACGCTGAAAAAAGAGCACTCAATTTTTACAAATTGATTTTCAGATAGATAAGACTATGATTTAAATACTTGGTCTATGAAACTTTAAGAAACCCAATCCATTTTTGGCTTTATTACACTTTAGGAGTCCAATCAACTCTTAAAAGTTGAATTTCAAGCCTTCATTAAAATCGTCTTTATTGAAACGATTGGCTCAACTATTCCCAAACCCTGAATTCGTTATTTATGGCAGAAAACAGAAGTTTAAAACCTTACCATTCTTGGGTGTAGTTGGAAAATGAGCACGATTCATATTCTTGCAGCAACGGACCGCATATTTCTTGGGAAACTTCAATCCGCAAATGTCACATTTGAACAATGGGCCAGTATCGGGATTCTCTATTGCAACCTAAAAATAGCAGTTATCTCTATGGCATAAAAAATACAGAGTGAGCCGAAAAAATCGTACTTTTGCGTTTTTGGTGAAAAAATTTGTTCAAAAATCATAAGGGATATTTTCATGCGATTTTTGAAAAAAAGTTTTTGAAAATTTTTCGCAAAAAACGCAAAAGTAGGTTTTTCTGGCTCACACTGTAAAAGTTACGGTATTGAGCAAAGTATTGGAGCCATCTTGAAATAAGTCAGGAAATGCTCGCTAAAAGTACAAATTTACTCTAATATCAATAGGGGATAGCGCTATCTTGTGATAAGTTTTCCTACGCCCGAAACAAAATCCGAAACTAGTATCGATTAGGTATCCCAATGAACGTGAAATTTTTCGAAAAAATTTTTTTATCATCTGGAATTGACCCCTCTAGGGGTAATTTTATATGGAAAATCCAAATTTCACATTTCTGAGACCTAGAAATCTTTCCCCGAATCAAGAAATGGCTATTTATATGATGTATGGCCACATTTTTGACAAGAATCAAATGTTCAAAAATTTCACGTTCAGTGGGACCTAATCAATACTAGTTCCCAAAATCCTAACGACAATATAACTATAATACATACCTTCCAATCATCCAGTATATGACTAAGTCTAAAATAAAACAAAATCAAAGTACTACATCTTGATAAAAATCATACCGTTCACGCAGAAAAACTGCTTTTCCTATTGGCTCATAGTTTTGCTCATCGAATCTCTTTTTATGGTCTCTTGCATACGCATTTGTGACACATCTGTGAACTAGGGGAACCCTGAAATAAAATCATGGGTTGCTGACCTGAGTGAAAAAATTTATTATCTGGGTTACACTTAATGGGCAAAAAGTTTGCTTGGGTGACAAAGTGTAACCCACCCAGCCATAATAATTTCACAAATTTTTGGGTTATACAAAGCTTGTCTGGATTACACTTTGTAACCCAATAGAGTCACATTTTGACAACCCTGCCTAACGCATGACCTCGAATAAATCCATACCAATGATGCCTCAATCTTAATAGTTCCCATGTATCCTTGAATTCATCACGCATATCTATTTTATTCTCCTAAAACAAAAAAATTAAATTTTAAACAATGAATCGAAAACATATAACTCACCACCAAGAAACAGTAAATTCCTGTTAGGGTGTAATTTCCATGCTGCGCTGTGAAAACAATACGTTTGATTCCTCCTTGAGTAACGTGAGGAAAAATCCGTTGCAGATAATCAAAAAAGCAAAATGGACGGAAATAAAAAATTCATCAATAACTTACTAACACAATTGGTTCCATCCCAACCTTGATAATTCACAGGGTTGTTTAACTCTCGCATAGTATCTTCATGGACTCTTCGGAAGAATTCCTGCACTTTTTCAGCAGTTACACCTCTATGCACTTGACCCGGAGGTTCATCGACTGGTGTTCTACAATGAAGTTGGTAAATGCGTAATATAAATGAATTTGCTCTATTCATATGAATATATAGAGCTTATTTAAATTGCCCGTCCATGAAAAAATCAGTGAAAATTGTCCTAGTGTCTACATAAAACTTACATGGCAAGTTTGTCAGTACTTTGTTCAGCATTCAATGGATCGACTTCTACATACAAATTCTAAAAAGTTGGATCAGTTAGTTGGTCATCAGAAAAATAAAGTAAAATTTACATAAAGTGAATCATTACAACCGGCATTTTTAAAAATCGAAAACACATGGTTCTTAAAATTTTTCAGGAACGGAGGAACCACTGCTCCCACTATATGTTAAAGCCTTCCTCAAAAAAGACAAATTACCGTTTTATAGAAAAGATGCTGGTTATTTTGAATCAGTTTTGCAAAGTTTCGTACATTCGAACCAGTATTATGGCAGCCACATGAAAGATTGTTGCAACTAAGAATTCGTTGAAACACCTCCTCAAACACTGGGTCCAAGATCAAATGGTCAAACTGTTTAGTCTGAAAAAAATCATTCAATAATTATCAATTCTAAACGACGGACTCACCAATTTGTCATGAATTCGTTTCACTCTCTTCGTAGCATAAATGCCCTTTCTGTATAGCTCTTCATTGTTAGACATCTTAAAGAAATTGTATGTAAATCTAAAATTATAATATACTCTTCGATTCAGAGCTCTGTTGCAATAAGGGTGAGACAAAAAACTCGTACTTTTGCGATGTTTTTGACAAAAATTTTTGTTTCAAAAATCGCATTAAAATACCCCTTATAGGTAAATTTTGAAGAAAAAATTTTCACCAAAAAAACGCAAAGTACGGTTTCTCGGTTCACCTATTAAAATTTCTAAAAATTAACTCAAAACCCATGTTTTTTGGGCTTTGAGGTCAAAAAATGTCCAAAACACGGTCAAGGAAATTTTTTTGGATTTTTTGAGTGTTTTTTGGATTTTTCAGTCAAAATTATCCCAAGAAAGGTCATTCTTAAAAAATTTTTATACTTCTGTCATTCTTAAAATTTTTTCTAATTTCAGTGCAGTTCGGCCCCCCCCAAAATTCGCATAAATACAAACATTTTGGGGGGGCCGAAGTGCACAAGTTCCAAAAATTTTGGATCTCAGAGAAAACATTTTACAAATCATTTACAGAAGCAAATGGTGTAAATTAGAGACAGGAAACATCAAAAAATTGAAAAAAAATTAAAATATGTCTAAAGATTTTACAGTTTAATACATTTTTAAGTCGGTTTATATGTAATAGCATTATATTTAAATAAATTATTTAGCATACAATAAATATTATTAAATAAAATAAAATAGGCCAGCAACATCATTACACATTATTATGGAACTTGATGAATTTTTCATGAAAGACTTGTTTTCCACATGGGAAGTTCCAAATCTGGCAGTATCTTTTAAAGGCGATTTCCAATTTTTTCGACACGGAGATTTTCTTCATGCTCTTTCGGGCCATTTACATAGGCAAATAATCCTTCCTAAACACAAAAATTGTGAATAGAAAAATAAATTGTGACACATATATTTTGTATACCACACAATCCACTATATAGTAATGTGGCATTTGCTTACCTTATTCAAACAAATCATCGAATATAGCTCATTTGGTGCATCTGGGAAGATTTCCACTTCACATCTGTATTGAAGACACGAGTCGAACACTTTCTCTGTTAGAGCAGTCTGTTGTTGTATAATCATTGGAGTTTCATCATCAGCCGTGCAAAATTGTGTACTCATGTTGTTAACTATAAAATTAAACATAAACAAACGTATAAATCATACTAATCGGTAGCCCGGTAACCGCTTGATTCATTCCAAATTCACCATCCAAAGCTTTTCGAATAGATTTGAGCAAATCGACCATCGATTGTTCTTGAATACGAGTAAAGCAAACTGGGGACAATTCTGAAATTATAAGCTATAATGAAAAGACCAAGTTTATTGGGATCCTGAGGGCATCCAGAAAATAGTGGATTCAACATCTTTAAGATTAAATTGTTATTAAGAGATAATTGCGTTTGAAGTTGGCGATTTTTGAGTTGCAATTTTGATTTTCCCGCCAAGACCCTGATTTCCAATTTTTCAGGGATTGGCGGGAAATTCAAAATCACAATTCAAAAATCGCCAACTTCAAATGCAATTATTTCGGCAACGATAGCGATTCAGAATTTACTGTAAAAACAAAAATGCTCCATTTTTCAAGAATTTTCCGAATATATACATGCGACTTGGTCGCATGTACTTTTTAAGATTTTTAGTTTCAAAAAATTTTAAAACATTTTTTCTACATCCCCATAGAACTCGATTCTTAGAGATACGTGTCTTAACTAAAGAAGAGGAAGAACTTACCTATAAGATTAGGCGTTAGAGATTTGAATAGCTCCAAAACAGAATTCACCACTAGTTGGCTTTCGTATTTCTTTTGCATCAATGGAACACACGCGATAAATATTGGATTCAAGAAATCTAGAATGATTCCGTTATGGCTATTTAGACAAGCATTTAGAGCCACATCCCCGGGGTGACTTTTTGCACACAAAAATCGCATTTTTGGCTAAAAATGGCATATTTGGGCAAAAATCGCATTTTTGCGCAAAAATAGCCATTTTGATGCTTATTAGAATAAATGCGGTATTTTCAATATATTTCAAATTATACAATCGGAAATGTTAATATCCATCGGCTTATTAACAACTGGAAAGTGACAAAACATTTCCTTCACTTTCCAAATGTTAATACCTGGCCAGAAACGCTTTCCAGATGTTACTTTCCAGTTGTTAACAAGCCATATCCATCTTCAAATTTATGAAAAATTACCATCAGTAACCCCATCAAGCAACTCCACGACATCAGAATCAATACTAGAACCTTTAGTATCAACGATCTTGGGCTGTGGTTTCTTTTGAGCTAACTTATCTTCGGGATTATCGCCGGTCTTTCTTGTATTACTTGTTCCTTTCTCTTCATTTTCGACCAATATAAACCCTAAATATCTATCTATGAATAAAGAATTGCTAAATTTCAACTTTCAGGGGAGGAAGACAAACATTTTAACATATGAGAGATTTGAGGGTAGTAGGAAGCGCAACTTGAGTTTCGGGTGGTGGCTCACCCCTTGGTCACTTGAAAAAAGTATTTTTGGTTAAAATTTCATTTTTTTGTTAAACACTAGTTTTCAAAAAATGCAACACATGCGCAAAATATTTGAAACATATTTTTAAGTGCATAATATTTTTGAAAAATGGGTGTTTTTACTCTAAAAATTCTGTAGTTTTGGCGATTTTTGTTTAAAAAAGGAATTTTTTGTCATTTTTAGTAGAAAAATGAGAAAATAGATATTTAGCTTGGACATTTATTTGCGCCGCAGGGGTTTTTTGAAAATTGCTATTTTAGCGGAAAATGCTTATCTCTAAGGAGCGCCTGTGGTGCTTCCGAGTGGCGCTCCTGAAAGGCTCTGGTTACAACGAATATCGTTGTAACAACAAATCCCCTGTTGTGGGTACCCCCAGTCCGCACAGACATTACACGTTTTATATAAGAATTTTTTTGTTTTTACTTTCTGTTTTTTAAAATCCCACTGCACGTCTGTTTCAAGTGGCAATAAGTCTGTGCCAACTTTTGTTTTTCGATCATTTTTTAAACTTGGGGTTTTCGGCTATGGGGAACTCGAATCCGATGGAATTATCAAGTTTTAACTTCAGGGGGTACCTCTACTGAGGGAGAAGAGCGGTAAAAACGTCAAAAATTCATATTTTTATGGATTACAAAGAACAGACCTTTTGCGGGATTTTTGCTTACAACAGACCTTTGGAATCCATTTTTGCCCATAACCCCGAGGTCTAGGACGAAAAATAACGGCGGATATATGTTCAGCGTCTAGAAAAACCCTAGGAACGTCGAAAATTTCGTAAAAAACCGAGTTTTATAGCTCTCTTTGAGACCTCAATTTTTCTTGACACGAAAACATGAGTTTCGCTAGAAAAAAGACCGATTTAATCGTATTCAGCATACACTCTTACCCACTACTGAAAAAAAGCTCATCGAAAACAGGTTGAAACATACGTGGAGTGGTTCCGGCTGGATCGTATTCCATTACAATATAGAAACGAATCTCAGTGATCCGTACGTTCTCATCACGAAAAGCCACAAACTCATGATAACGGCCCAAGTCATAAAATTCTTCAAAAACAGGACAAGTCACAAAAACCGGATATAGCTTGACTCCATTTTTCATGGTCACAAAGAGAGATCGATTTAATGCCTCAGATGATACGTCATACTGCCAAATAACTTGACTAAGTTCTCCGTCTACTTTCAAACGTCTAAATATGTTTTATGTTTAAATCAGTGACGTAGGAAAAATTTGTCAAAATATTTGTTATTTTTGGTGACAAAAAATATCGGTGACAATAAATTTTTGGTGACAATAAGAATACTGTGATAAAAAATATTTTGGCGAAAAAATACTGGTGACAAAAAAATTGGTGATAAAAAATATTTGAAAAAATTACATTTTGCAATTCTTAGTACTCAAACCTTCGAGTAAATTATTTTCAACATGTTTCACACTGTGTGAACAGTAATAAGTACCAAAAGTTGTAGGGCTTGCCAAAAGATAATAATAGAATTCCATCTTTGGGTCCACGCTCTCGTCGATTCCCTTCAACAGCTCAAGATCTCCATATTTTTCGTAAAATGAATTCGATAAAACTTGTGAATCAATCAATATGTCTTTTGAGACGATCATTTTTGCTTAAAATATGAATTAGAGGCCGTCCTTAAATTGAGTTTGCAGAGAAGGGGAATCTGTGATTTTCTAACGGTTGCTAACAAGGGGGGCGGGTCGACCGGGGGCTAATGCTTACGATTTGATCCCACCATGTTTTTGCCCAAAATTTTCGGGAAAAAACAAGGTAAGGCATGATTTTTGAAAATTTTTTGAAAATGCTAACGTTTTTTTAGTGAGGGGTAGAGCAAAAATCTAACCGTTGCTAACATACTGATGAGGGGTGTCAAAAAATCTGATTTTTTGCAAACATAATTTATGGACGTCCCCTTATTTCAGATCTGTGCAAAAAACTACAAAATTTTTAAACATTTCAGCGAAACAAAATCAAACAAATTTTCAAACGATCAAAAAATTTTAAGAAAAAAATCGAAAATCTCGTTAGCATAACTGTAAGGACTCCACTAATTGCGTCCCGAAATTTTGGCTAGCAGACAAATGACAAGCGGACATTTGACAAGTGGACATTTGACAAGACTTTTTTGTTTTGGTGACATTTGACAAGTGGACATTTGACAAGTACAAACTACAAAAAAAA